>WBNO01005226.1:60966-117516 GCA_013400575.1 Peucedramus taeniatus | reverse complement strand
GGTGGCGCACCTGGCGAGCGTGCCCGGAGTAGCCCCGCGGTGACGGCCGGGCAGCGGGACCGGCGGCCTGGGGCGACCTGCGCGCTGTGGCTGGCTGGTCCCGGCGCGGTGGCACAGGGGGGCAGTGCCGCGGGAAGCCCTAGTCCCCAGATCGGTGTTGTTTCGCCCCCCCTCCTCCGCTTTCCGCGAGCTTTATAGTGTACTGGGGTGACGTGCGTGGGCAGTTGCAGTGAGCATTGAGCGCTTCTCCATGCCGGGCACCTCCGGCTCCAGAGCGGGGATGCTTCCCTCGCACGCGGAATTGGCATCTGGATGCGCATCCCATCCTCGAATAATTCCGTCGATTAGTCCGGTTGTGGTGATCAGAATGTCCCTTTATATCTTTCAAATTTCCCACTATTCTTCCAGGCAAAACAGAATGTCACAGTGGAAATTAAAATACTTAGGGTGGTCTCTTGCTGAGAACACTTCTTCATCATTCGTATCTAAGATAAAGCAGAAGCTTGAAACTTAATAAACAATAAAAGTCTTTTATATTTTTCTATATTTTATATAGAACAGAAGTCAGTAATTTTGCCATCAGAGTCTTGTTTGCAACTTTCTCTTGACTAAACGTGCCAAAGTTCTGGGGTAAAAATCCACAACCTGACAGTTCCTATGAAGCAAAAACTTTCTAATGTGTTACTACTAGAAAACCGAGGGTAGCACCAGCTTTTTAAAACATTTTTTTTATTAGTATGTGTGTAAGGTTTTCACAGCCACATCTAAACCGGTAGAAAACTACTGCACTTCTATTAGTTTTTACCTCATCTGTCAGTTTTCTGGACTTAAATACTGAATTTTCATTAATGCAACTAGATTGTTTTTTGATGTCAGATTTGTCAATAGTTAAGAGGATTAACTATTTGTCAATAGTTAATCATCTCAGTGTAATTTTGCCATATAATTCTGTGCTGAAGCTCTTTCACATCTCAGACTAATGATCCCTACATGTAGCTTAATTAGAAGCCTGCTAGTAAAACCCAAGATTTCCCTCTGTGATCTAAAAGATGAGAAATAAATGAGGCCTGATGTTCTACTTGTTTTCAGACACTGAAGTTTATGCTCACTTATTAAGATGAAAGAAAAATGAGGAATTTAGTTCTGGAAAATCCTAAGTGTGCAATTATATTTTTTCAGCTCAGTTTCCTAAATGGTTATAATTAGGTAGAAAATTTTTCACTTCTCATTGCGCAGTGCAAATTCTGTATGTTCTGCTCATTAGTATGGGTTTGATTTATACCTTTTATTAGTGGTCAGTAGAAGTGGGTTTTGTGTATGGTGACCCTTGTGGCAGGTTTAGCATAGAATCCCTGTATTACAGATACAGAATACAGCAGCTCAATGAGTATTGTAAAATACTGTGAAAAGAACAAGAGTTTAATATAGAATCGCTTTTTAAATACAAATAGAACATCGGAGAAGAGCAAACTAGATTATTTTCAGGGAAGTATAATAATTGGAAGTTTAGGATATATGAATTTGTTTTGCTGTTTATTCCTGCTGGGTGGACTATGTCACTTTCCAGGTACGTGTTTTTGTCGGTCTTGGATTGTCTTATATTTACTAACATGGAAGACATCCAATCTGATCAGGCAAAAATTCATTTTACAAAATTAATGATAATTGAGCTTACTCAGATTGGGGCATGGTGATGGCTGAACTTTGATATACAGTTAAATCTCTCCTAAGGTGAGATTATGCTAAGTAAACAGCCTTGTTCTTATCCTTGTTGATTAATGATCTATATTTACACAAGCCTGATAGTTACTTCAGTGCAGCATGTCAAAGACCATGAAGCTCTATATTGGAAATGCCTATTAAACAATAGCACTGTCATTAGAGGACTTTATCTCTTGGTTTTATTGTCACAACAGGGTAGACACAAATAAACAGTGATGCACTCATTGGTGAATTTTGTTAATTCTTCACTTTACAGAGAGTGCTTGTAGACGCGAGGCGACCCTAGCCTTTGCTAAGATGTTTGTTCCATTATAATCAAAAACTATCTGCAAAATTAATATTTTTACCAACCTGTAAGATGGTTGGTTTTTTTGGTGAACTAATTTATTTAACCTTTGACCAGAAAGTTATTTTCATGCTTAGAATAGGTATGCACTTACTTCATTTTGCTTTTGTGTACTGTATTGTCTCTCCTATTTTTCCTTTAAATTTAAGAGCCCTTCAGTATTTAATTTCTTGTTTCTAATTAGTTTTTGAGGGCTTGTTGAAATCATTCATCTAATTATAAAATACTTTTCTGTGTTCCTGTGGTCCTCAGTCAGTGATTAACGCGATAGAATCTGCTGTATTTTTTTTTAGTTTTCTACTCTTGTAAATTATGTGTTTTCTAGCCAATTGTGAATTGACTACTTGGAAAGCAGCACTTAGTAACTGTAGTACTTTTTAAATGTCCATTAGGTTTAACCGAGTATAAATTGCAAAAGCAGTTTTATTTTTCAGTGGTGTTTTCTCTTTTAATTTATTGTAAGAAGTGTCATTTTTAACAGTTACTGGTTTAGTTGTGACAGTAAGGCTTTGCTGTAGGAGTCAGAACATATTTTAGATAATGAAAGTATTGCAACCTCATCAGTGTCATTTCAGGCATAGTTTGGGTAAGTGTTAGGTGGCTTGGACCAAAATGGTGTGAGAATATAATGCAACCACACATCCTGGCATGCTAATCTTACGTGTACTTTGTTAGGATCTGTGTAGTCTGGGTGTGCAGCGAATGTGAGTTACTGATGTCCAACAGGAGGTGTGACCTAGGGAGAACTTGGAGCTGTTACCTGGTGGGCTCTGGGGGACCTGGGTACCAGAGTTCCTGAGTGGAAAACTAAGGGGAACATCACACCTTCATAGGACCTACACTTCATTAGTTCTGCTGTTTACAAAACATCTCTTTGTATTAAAGTTTTTTGTAGAACAGTCTGAATTTTCTTGATGAAAAGATAAACCTGTGTGGTATTTTCACTGCCTTCAGGCTTTGTTTGGATTGCATTTGCAGGCTTTTCTCTACAACCAGGAAGGCCTAATACTTTTTCTTTAGAGAAATGGGTTTCATGTAGTTGCTTGTCTGCTTTATAAAAATACAAATGCTTTATATGAACATAAATATTTAGAGATTTGTAATAAAGCTAGATTTACTGGCAGATACTAACCTTTGTATTGAAAACTATCAACTGGCTTCCTCAGTGATGCTGTCAGGAGAGGAATCTGATTAGAATGGCTTCAACATAAATCGTTTAATGGGTCATTATTATTTAAATAAACTGTTGGGTGTTTTAGAAGGTTGGAGGACTACAGTCCTGAATTATTTGGCTACTGCCCAGAAATATAACTAATTAAATTGCTGTAATATTGTTTTTTATTTACCCTCAAATAATAAGTATCAGAGCTGGGATTTGATAGCAGAAAACTTCTAATAATTTAGACAAATCGGGAAATACTTATTTCTAAATAAAACGTCGTCATCCCTAATACTAATTAGTACAGATTTAATTATTACCTTGAAGCCTGTGGACCACTTACGTTAATGACAGTTGTTAAATACTTTAAATAGAATGGTGAATTCTGAGGAAGAAGCAGCTGTTGTGTTGAGCCACTTCTAACTGAGGACTGAAAATGCGAGCAGGTAAGGTTACTTTGTGTTTGATTTCCAGTTCATATTTTATAGTTAGAACGAGGTGCAAATGATAGAAGTTATTTCTGTCCTGTAGAAATCTTAATGCTCCATTGGCTCCTTTTTGAGTTCATGATTATAGCTGATTTTCAAAGTGGTGTTATTTTTAAATTTTAAATTCAGGGGCTTTTGTAAAAGTTGTAGTGACAATGGTAAATATGCTGTAGCTGAGGATTCAGCAGCCTTTTTCAGTGGTGTTCCAGGCTGCATTTTGAATTCTTAGTTACAAATTACGCATTACCTGAGGGGAACTAGAACACCTACTGCTTCAAGGGTTGAAATGCTGCTGATGGCAGTATCATGATTCATAGAAAGGCAAGAGTGCCAGCTCCTGGCTCTTACAGGTCTGTCTCAGGACGGTGCTGCTCTGGTTTCCAGACCCAGTAAGAGCCTTGAGCGGCTGCTTCTCCTAGAAGACAGTGTGCTACCTCTGCTCATAAACCGCAAGGGCAGTAATCTGTCCTCTGCTTTGGCTAGCCCAAGTTTTGTGCTGATCCTGATGTGCATGCTCTTCAAAATGTGCTTTCTTCAGGGGACACGGTAGATGATGCTGACTTCAGCACCAAGTGAAAAACTGGTGTGTGTGTGTCTGTGCAAAGCTGCTGAGTTATCTTTATATGGGTTATGTTGCCAGTGGAAATTCTTCATGAAGTGAATTTCTTGGTAAACTTTCCCTGATAAATAATTCTCATCCTTTGCACTTTTAGAGCATGATTAATCACTTTTTTTCTGCCATGCTGATTAATGAGATAGCAAATCATACTCTGGATTTCTTTTTGCAGTTGAAAGTGAGGCAAAGGCAAAAACCAAAGTCCGCTTTGAGGAAATCTTCAGACGCCATGCTGGCCTAGCAGACACAAAGAAATCAAAGAAAAAGAAGTTTGACTCTCAAGAGAGTATTGTGGTGAGTTAGAGGACATGCAGGCTTTGTTTGGTTGCCTTCCTTAAATGAAAAGAGAGCAGGAAAATGTATTACAGAAAGGAGATTTAAAGCATTTAAAGAAAATGAAGTGTAAAGTATGTTTCTGCACGTACCCCTTGGTTTTGGTGTGGCTTTTATTTTCTGTTTTGTGTACCAGCAAAGCATCCTTGTAACTTGGAGGTAAGCCAGAACTATATAGACTATAATAGTGGTGAAAAGAAAGCGGCACATGCAGGCATACACCCGTTTAATGTCCACCAGTACTTGTTTTTCCATACCCTTTTTTCATAAAATTTTTCAAATTCAGTACTGAGTTTACTGGGAGTTAATTAGATGTTTGAAGGCTAGTAGAATTACAGCTGTGAAAGTATTTAATTTTGAGAGTATTACATCTGTGTAATACAGGTATATCTTTCTAATACAGCTGTGAATTGAGAACTGATTAGAAAATATAATAATATTAGAGATAATAAATAATGATTCCATTTTCTACTTTTTTAAATCTCAATAATCAGTGAATTTCTGCATGTCCTGAGCTTTGTGTCTTGAGTGGTTCCGTGTTCACATGTCGACTTTTTTTAAAGATTTTGACCTTAGTTTGTGACTTGTAGATTAGGAAGGATTCTATCACCTCGACTTTATAGTTAGATGACATTTTTGTTTGCGGCTATATCTGTCACTAAAGGAGCTTCAGAAATCCCTCTGAGTTATGGTTCATATTGTAGTCTTTTTTCTGAAGAGGAGAATAAAAGTTCAATATGAACTTGTTCTATATATACCTCATTATTGACTTAGAAGATTTGGAATTTGGAAAGAAAGTAAATTATTTAGAAGACAAATGTTTTGGTTTTTTATTTTCCTCCTGATAGGTTTTATATTTTTAGTCTTTTTTCTTACATTTGTGTCCATATCAGATTCTGGAAATTAATGTTCCTTTGTTAATACTCATTTAAGACAAATGGATGGTATTTAATGTAGTAGATAGTAGATCTTACATGTAGCTGTATATATTAAGTATATTCAGAATAGATACATTAAACTTAGTGTTGCTAAATATTTGGTCTTAGATTGACAATTTCAAGTTGGATTTTTGTATGGACTTTTAAAAAATTTATATTCCTTGCTGTATATGCTATTTAGTCAATAGTCTGTACAAAGAATCAAATTGATGTCTAAAAATAGTACAGAGAGTTAGAAGGTTTTTTTTCCCTTATTTACTGGTATATGTGTAAATAAAAGACTAAGTTCTTCCTCAGTGGAGTTTACTTTTTTATGAAGTGAGAATTTTTAATTCTATAATATGTAAGTATTTTTGAACACATAATTGTATGTTCATATGCAACTACTATTACTCTTAAATATTTTAAATTTACTTTGATTTTAGCATTGGTTTCCATTCCAGAAGTCTCTGATGTGAAACACTGGTGTTGGGGTTATGTAGAAACACTTAAAATCCCAGCGACCTGAATCAAAACTCAGTGGTATGCAAGCAAATTAAAAAGCGTTTTTAGGATCAGTGTGGAAGTTCAAATTTCTGCTTTTGTTAAAGCTATAAATATTACAAATTAAACCACTTAAAAACTAAGGGCTTGAGGAGAGCTTGTATTGAAACCTATTACTGACCATTTGGAGTATTTCCTTAAAGTGTGACAAAGTTACAGGAGCTCAGGTAGGTATTTTCCGTGCTGGTTGCGTTCAAGTAGAAATTTCTGTAAAAACTTCAGCAAATAAACAGTCATTTCTCTGTAAAAAATAAAAGTGTGTGGGAGTGGAAGAGTAGGTAGATGGAGGAGGTTGGCTGGTTTTGTTCCTTTTTTCCTCAGTTCATGTGATTTAACTGTACAGAGTTTTACATATCTTGAAATGTGAAATATGTCAGTGATGGTTGGCTTCATGTCATGCACTTGCCATAAATGGTCTCCCAGCTTTGATCAAAAACAGGGCATGGTTCAGAGCCTATTTCCACTTGAAATGTTCCAGTCTGTTTCCTTCCTTTGTCTTTGCTCTAGCCTTTCTTAAAGATTAATAAGACTTTTTCCCTTATAGTCCACTGTTTCTCTGAAACATGAGTTCTGGGGCTGCAGGGGGTTGCTCTGGTTTTAAATGACAGAAGTGAGAATAAGCAGAGTGCCTGCCTGCTTGCCTGCTCTGCTTTGTGTGCCTATTACCTGGAGAGCCTGCCTGGACAGCAGGGAAGTTCTTCCTTTCTGCTTGGAAGAGGAAAGGTTGATGTCTGTAGGGCAGGATGAGTTTGAAGCCACAACTGATGGGAAGGAAGAGCTTCTAATGGAGATGGAAATACGTATCAGCTGTGGCCGGTGAAAGCTCTGCATTGCTGTTGAGTAAATAGCTCCTGGGGCAGTGGGTGTGAAGCCTAAAGGCATTGTGGAAAAAACAAGCAATTGAGACACAGTCAGAAAGTGAATTTGTTAATATCCCTTCTAGGGCAGCCACCATATTTATTTTTTACCAATTGTGCTTCCTATTACAACTTGTTAGAATGAGGCAAGCCGCAGATCACGCAATGTCCAGGTACATTAAACTGTCTAAAGTCATCATGAAAATGACTGAATTTATTTCATTCAATCTAAATTCTGAGGTTAAAAAGAGGATTTATAAAAATTTTCTACCAGATGAAAAGGTTAGATCACTCTATCGAGGCAAAAATTTCTTTCTTAGACTGTAGTCTGATCAGATTGGGATGGACAGGCATTGGTAACTTGGGTTTTGTGTTCAAGGCAGGGCTGCAGCAGATTTATCTGGTTTGTAGGCTGAAAGGCACTGAATAATTGTTGAGATTTCCACTGGATTTTACTCCTTTGTTTCTTGTGCATAAAATAGGAGAACTGATCATAGTTACTATATAATTGATCCTCACATTTTCTCAATGTTTTCTGTTGGAATTTGGTGGAAAAATTCCAAGCCCATCATCTTATCTGTAAGTTAAAGTTCTTCTAGCTTTGAGTGTCTATATTTTATAGCCTTACACAAGTAATGGCAGTAAAATTGGTTTCCTCGTACATTAAGATTTTCTTAAACATCCCACCCAACAAGCCATCATCACAAGTACATTCAGTAAAAATTTAACTGTAGGTTAATGGTCTTTTGCAACCAGTACAAATCAATGCTTCAGTGGGCTGGCAGTGTCCATCCCTGATTTTTCAAGGTATGACTGTATCAGGTACCTTTGTAAATCAGGTTACACAAGTTTCCAAACAGCCATGACAAACTTACTCTATATATCCACTCATGCATGCTTGAGAAGTCCTTGTGAAAAGGTGTAAGATTCTTAGGCATTGTCCCTGCTAACAGCTCTGGGGCACGAGTGGCAGTGATGTGACCTGTAATTGACTAATTGCGATGTGAGCCTTGAGTGTCAGCCCATGTGTGTGCCCCTTGGCTCGTGCCCATCCCCTGCTCCTCTCAAGCCAGCAGTGCAAGCAAGGCTGTTTTCAGGGGAAGTGCTTCCTCTGCCCTGGTGTAATGTGGCCACAGAGCTGTTTTGAAGCAAAGCCTTCTTATTTGTTCCATATTTTAAACTGAGAAAGCCGGGTTCAGGTCAGCAGCCCACTGGAGTTACTCCAGAGACAGGCCTGTCTTACTGAGCTGCTTCTCCAGCCTACCTCCTTTATCTAATTCAGTTCCATGTTTATGTATTGATGATTGCTCTTACTTGATATCTCTCAGTCCTGTGTTTCAGAGAATCTATACCAGTATTCCCATCTCTGCCAGAATCCTAATCTGAAGGTTTTTATGAGCTTCTTGGCTTTTTACTTCATTGTTTTGTAGCTCCTTTGCATCTTTCCTCTCTGTTTAATTATGTCATGTAATTACAGCACATGGGAAAGTTGGCCTTGAATTGAGATCATACAGGTTATTTATCTGAGGAATTTATGTTTGAACTGCTGAAGCACCTTTATGCTGCCTGCAGTATCTATTAATGTTCCTGAAATTTGCTGTAGTTTGAGATTGTGGCTTGTTTTCATTATAGGCCTCAAGTTGTACCAGAGGAGGTTTAGATATAAGGAAAAACTTTTCCATTGAAAGGATAGTCAGACATTGTTTGCCCAAGGAAATGGTGAAGATACTATCCCTAGAACTGTTCAAAAGGTGAAGGTGTCACTTGGGCATATGATTTAGTGGTGCTGGGTTAATGATTTGACTTGATGATTTTAGAAGTCTTTTCCAACCTGAATCATTCTATGAATCTATGATTTTTTGTTTGTAGGCAGTAGTAAATAACAAGTTCGAATAAGTATCTCAAGCCAGCTTTTGCATAAGGTAGATTCCTTTAAGGAGATTATTCTTGAGTATCAGAGTTATTTTAGAAACTCTTGACCAGGTTATAGATGAGGGCATTTTGTTTAGGATTTCTCAAATAATTCTACCACTTGCACTTAGTGTATTGATGTTTTATCAAAGACAAAAATCAGCAAGACCTTAGTTATTGGGCACTGTTGGGTTTTAATTGTCAGTGTGTTTTCATCTTCATTTCTCATACTCTACAGTTAAAGTTATTCACAGAAATAAAGGAAAAGAACTGAACAATCTCCTAGAAACATTATTCCCTTTTGGGTTTTTTTTTAGTTTATACGAAGCTTGCTCTTTAATTCTTTTATTTTCCTTACTCTGTTCTGTATTTCAAGTTATTTCTATGAAATTTTCCACATCCTCTTGAATCATTGACTTACAAATAAATATGATGTTAGTGGTTTCTTTAACGCATATAAAATGAAAGGACAATTTTTTCATACTCATTACACATATTGTCCCTTTTTACAAATATTTGAGACAAACATGATTCTGCGACTGGGAGTTGTATCCTGAGTAGAAGGGAATAATGTCTGTGTTTATTGAGGAAGAAGGTCCTGACAAATAAAATTTTGTAGGCAGATAGGGATATTTTCTTCAAACTTTTAAATTTGTTTTAATTTGCTTAATTTGTGTTTTAAAGCCCTTTCTAATATTTCATGTTGAGGCTCTAAGAGTTTTCTGTAAGACAACAGCATAAATGAACCTCAGTGACTTTATAGAAGTTACATCAAAGAACAGAGATCTCTGTGTTGACCTTACAGAATTAGACCTCAGTTACTTGCTGTGTTCTTTGGCATTATCATGGACTCATGGTTTGGAATGAAAGGAACTTTAAAGGTGATCTAACCCAAGTGCCCTGCCATGATCAGGAATATCTTGAACTAGATCAGGATGCTCACAGCTCCTTCCAACCTGACCTTGATCCAAGGAGGCAGGGAAGTGGCATTATAACCTTCAGTAAGCAGAAATAGAAACTTGAAGGAGAGAGGAAAGCTTACAATATGTTTTCTATAAGACCATCAAGAAGTGCTTAAACAAATGCATTAGCTGAAATTTAGATCTGACAAGTGGCGTTCAGTATGAGACTGCAAACAACTGAGCCTGAAATCTGTCTCTAACTTGGATTTTCAGTGGATGAAAGTATTTGTTTTTGTGGTATATGAAGTCTTCTCATCCTCCACAGTGTAATACATGGCATCTGTTTATGGAGTAGACTTGTTGATTTCCTTTTTTTTTACTGAATATGTGTAAAAGTCATATGAAAATGTGGTGGAGCATTGAGGATGAGGTGCTCAAATACCAATTTTTTTTTTAGTGTGAATTTTCTGTTGACTTCCAATCTGTTGCTTGTCAGATTGAAACAACAAAATAACTAGATCTTTGATTTAATTTTACTTTGAGTAATGTTGCTGAAGGAATAACATTAAGTGCAGTGTTTATCCTTGGAACATGACTTTTAGTACAAATATGTTTTATGTTCTTTTTATTTATAGCTTGATACCTTTAGAAATAATATTGATCTGTCTAAGGAAAGTGTGAATGATGAAGCAATTATAAACAACACATATAATCCTGAAGAAGAGAGCCCAAGATTTACAAAAAATAAATTGAGAGAGAAAGCGTCAATTGCAAAGAAAATAAACAATGATATTGTTAGTGGAGAAGAGAGCAAGCAGCCGAAGTCAAACAGGAAGAAAAAGAAATCACTGTTACAAGAACAATTTAATGAGGAGGAAGATTTATATGAAGCTAAATTGGGGAGTCTTGAAGAAAAGACTAATGATTTTCCAAAGAAGAAAACAAAAAGTAAATCACAAACAGATGTACCTCATCAAGAAGGTGATAGAAAGATCAGAAATTTCTTGACTGAAGTGAGAAATGTAACTGAATTAGAAGAGGAAGAGCAGCTAATTCAAGCCTATCAGCTGCATGTAGCCAAGGAAGAGGCAAATGCAATTAAAACGAAAATGAGAAAGAAACTTAAAGAACAGATGTCTGAATCTACCTCCACTGTTCAAAGGCGTGAAGTTGCATTGAATAATGAAGTGGGCAAAAAGAAGAAAAAGAAGAAAGAGCGAGCAGTTTTAAGTGAAGCTGAAACAAGGTAACATGATAAACTGTACACAGTGTGTCTGTGAATCTTACACAGAATGTTTCATTTTAAGATAGGCAACAGCTTTCTGATAAATTGTTCATATTTTCTAAGTGATTAACTGGATGATTCTGTTATGAAAAAAATGGTACTAAACCCTTTCTCAAAAGGCTGTAATGATTAATACTTACCTCATGGATTCTTTCAAACTTTAAAAAAGAATATTCTTCATTGCTATTTGATGTTTACTGTGAAACTCACTCTTAACTAACTTGATAGTTTTGTGCATGATTTCTTTATAGTGATAAGAGATGGCCCTGATCCAGCAAAAAAATATTTGTTTAACTCTTCACATAAATGGTTCTGCAGTTGTCTGGAAATTAGGGGGAAAGGAAGAGGGGAGAGCACTGAAAAAGGGAGACACTAATGGGGCTGGGGGCTGTTACGTTTTCAAAATACAGAGATGATAAGTTGGAGAATTTAAATGGATTAATAATGGCAATGAATAATTGTATCAGTGTATGCAGTGGACTGCAGTTGCTGACAGTGATCCATTACCTTGCAGTGCAATGTCCCTTTCTGAGCTGCAGCATCATCATCCAGAAGCAGGTGGCAATGAAAGTCAGTCACCTGAAAGGCTATTTACATCAGAAGGACAGAAACTGGAAGAAAGCATGGAAAAGCAGAAACCTAAAGCCAAGAAGATTAAGAAGAAAAGCAGAAAAGGTCTGCCAACAAAATGTTATAATACTGTACTACTTAGTTGCGTTTTTTTTTTGTGCTGCTTCAGAAATACTTGTCTATAGTAGTAGCACAGAAGTGATTGAGCTGTTTGAGTTACTTCTGTTTCTTAAGTTACTCAACTGTACCTCTGTTCTTCCAATTCTGAGGCTTATTTGTGAGGCTCTTTATTTGATAGATCAATCTAAAATCTTGAAAATTCATTTACTATAAGTAGTTCTGAGTTGAGACAGAAGATGTTCCACTAGTGACAGTTTGTTTACTTTGCTCCAATTTCTAGAAGAAACCATGGACGTTGCTGCAGAAAATGATGAGGAAATGAAGAATTCAGAAACTTCAACTCAGTCTAAATTTGGTTTTGGCGATGATCTTGTTTTGGGAGTTTATATCCATCGATCAGATCAACTTAAAATTGATCACTTGGTTTCTCATCCTGTGGTCAAAATCCATATTGTTGATCAGAGAAGTGGCTTATATGTGAAGAAGGATTATAGGTGACTTTTAATAAACTGTTTCTGTTATCACTGTTTACTATAAGTAGGTATACTCTTCCCTACAAAATTTAATATGAAAATGAAAACAAGGGGGTATTTTAAGCTTGTGTAGTTGTTCACTATTATATATTCTGCATCTATGATAACGTGTATATATGTACATACAATGAATGAGGGTGATATTTTTTCTTTTCCTTTTGGCACTTTTAAATGCTCTGCAGTGCTGTGTTGTTCTTGAGGTCCCCAGGGCAGTGGTCACAGCACCAAGCCTGACAGAGTTCAAGAAGTGTTTGGACAATGCTCTCAGGCATGTGGTGTGACTCTTAGGGATGGTTCCATGCAGGGCAAGGAGTTAGACTTGATGATCCTTGTGGGTCCCTTCCAACTCAGTATATTCTGTCAACCTGTGATATTTCTAACATAGTTCATCCTGTATTCTTCCCAGAGGCAAAATTTCTCAAGTGTCAAAAATATGTAAAAGCCAAGAACATGTAAACAAAATTCTTGTAGTATAAATAGCATCTGCCTTTTATATTAAGAACTTTAAAAATCTTTAAATGAAGTCTAGTTCTTTATATTTTTAATTACTTCAGTTGCTTGTTTCCACTGTCATTATCCAGAATTTTCCTGAAACCAAATTTTAATGGAGCTTAAGCAGTAGACTCCACCATGATGATTATGCATTCGTTTGCTAACAGTAACCTAATTGTTGGGATTTTCAACTTCAGCCTGTGTTTTTTCTATATACATTGCAAATTGTCTTAAATTTTTCATGGGTTTAGGAAATTTTTTCTAGAATCAGACAAGTAGTATCTTATATGTTTCTTAGCTTTCAATAATCAAACATTTTGTTTTGTTCAAGGCTGTTTTTTAAGTGCTCTAACAATTGTTATTCTTTGGAAATCTTCAAACAGCAAGAAGGAAGATTTATCTTATGAACAAGGAGAAATAAAGCACATTCTTCCTATAATGACACAATCATGTGATTTCAGAAAGTCAAAATCAACAATTCCAGAGTGGGAAGAGCAAGTAATATTTAATGAGCGTTTTACTTATTTTATTCAAAACACTGAGGAGAACCCTCAGGTTATCCTGTTTTTTGAGGTAAGATGAAATATTTTGCATCCAATTTATGCACATTCTTCTTTTCTATTTGTTTCTTCAACAGCATCTATTTGACTGAATCGAGTGTTTTATTTCAGTTAAATTGGGTTACTAGCATAGCTTTAAGGTACAAAGTCAAGTGGAGATACCAAAAGTGGGATTTTTTTATAGGAAAGGAACCTGTTTTAATAGTAACAAGGAGTACAAAGCTTTCTTACAAAATCAGCTCTTAACTTCTGGGAAAGGCTGGTAAGATATGGTGGATATCACTTTTTTCACATTCTTGAAATCTGAAAAGAGGTTTAAGTACAAGAAACTCAAAGGTAGAATATGTCTGCATGTAACAGCATCCCATTGTACCAATGAACAAACTATTACATTGTTTTCATTAACATTTTGCACATCTACCTCTCCTTTCCCAGTCTTCATAAAGTAATTATTAATGTGTCCTCCAATACAATTATATTTAAAAGAAAAATTTTAAGTTATATATTCAACATAATTTTTAGCTTAGGCATTTCAATATTTGTACAGATTCTGTAGAATTAACATAAAAATGGAAACCTAATACAATAAATATTTTTCATTCCTTGGTTTTTTTTCCTATTTCAAATAAATTGAATATAATTTATTGCCATATATTAATGTTTTGTGATGCTTGTAAATTAACAAATTTATAGAATTAAGAATCCTTAATTGCTTAACACAAAACTAATTATGTTTGTATGTAAAAATTCTTCATGGAAATAATGTTGGAACCGAAAGTATGATTCCACTGAAAAAAGGCTGTTTGACTTCCATGTGGTTTATGAAATACAAGTTTGAAAAAGTATTATTCTAATGTTTTTTGTATACCACATGAACGTCCAAGAGTGGCAAAATATAGGAAAATTCAGGTCCCTGACAGAAAAATAGACTCATAGGCATCCCTGTAAATGTTCAAGGCCAGGTTGGATTGGGCTTTGAGCAGTCTCATCTAGTGAAAGATGTCCAAGCCCATGGATCAGAACTCCGTGATCTTTGAAGGCTCCTTCCAAGCCAAATTGTTGTATGACTGATTCGATGACAAAACTGATAAAGCTAGGAAAGGAAAACTAACTTTTTGACTGCCATTTGCCATCTAAATTAATAAGCAGCTGGTTTTAGCTGTCAGATTTGTGATCTAAATGATTTCTGCATTAAGAAAATTATGTTATTGTTTTTTTCTCTTTTTATTGAGACATAAGGGGAGCAAGAATAAGTTTTTTTAAGACTAGACTTCTTTTTTAATGGAGGTTATAAATAATCATCAGGTAAATGCATAAGGACCTGTTATTTCTAATTTCATTCTTGTGTGGAAGAAACACTGGTTTTGTAATTTCTTACAATTTAAATCTGTTTCATTTAGTGGATTGACCAAGCATATTTTCAGCAGTTTTTTTTTAAATTTGCCATGAAGTATACATTAATTAGAAATACATTCATATTCCTGCTGATACTTCTAGGTCCTTGATTCTCCAGGTATGCATGAAGTGAGAGCCAGCTCTGATGTAAAAATTCAGGAAGGTCGTTACCGAAAAATTTGTTGGGCATTTCTAAAGGTACTGTAAATATTTAAATGAAGGAAATAATTCATAAATCCTTTTATCTGAAAATCTCTAACTGTAATAAGGAGGAAAGCATTTTAAAATGTTTTCAGCAACAGAGATGGAAGAAAAAAAACCTTATTTGCTTGGCTGTTCTCTCCTTTTCCTCTTCTTCCACTCCATGAAATCAACACAGTTACAGGCTTGAAATTAAAGCATACGTGTTTTTCAGGAAAGTGTAGAATTTGTAAGATTTTTTTTGATTGTTTGTAAAGTACAGAAGGTTGTTTTCTTTTAGGATTTTCTTTGCGTTTATGTGAATGTGAAGAAAACGACAAATCCACTAATTTCTGTACCTCAGCTGTTCTGTATTCCAGTGGCATTTGCAGTTATCCAGTCTTTGAAAAGATTCCCTAACTTAATTATAAAATGCTTTCCATTTTCAGTTTCAGAGTTTGAAATGTTGTGGCAATTGAGATACAAATGTGCCAAATGTGAGATATGGGTAATTTAGCCAGCACATGTGTACCTTTCTACCCTTTTAAGAGAGACTTGGATGTGTCAGTTAGTTCTTTGAGAGCTGACAAACTTCAATTTCCCTGAGGATTGTTTATTTACACCTACCGTTGGGCGTGATAGTCATTGACAATCATTGAGCAGTCCACAACATAGAGGAAATGTGACAAATACAGGAGAAGATAATGGACTGCAAGTATAGGTGAAGGGATGGGGGCCTCCATAGCAATTCAACACAGAGATTCTTCTGAGCTCTGCCCAAGACAAACCTAACGAAATCAGGGGTCTGCTATCCCATGTCTGTTAGCAGAGCTGGTAGTAACTGTGCATCCGGGCATTCAGTACAACCTACTCCTGAACAGAGGGAAGAACAAATTTTCAGCTCATAAATATGAATAAAATTGTTGCCTGTTCTTCATTCTTACTGCATTTGCCTGCATTATCCTTTTATCTGTATCAGTCAAAGTAGAAATGTCTTTATTCAACACTGATCGGTGTTAATGGCAGTAGGTGCTTCTGTTATTCTTCAGTTCAGTAGCGACGAGACTGTCTCCTCTGAATTCGGGGAGGTTACTACACTGCTGTATCTTCTGCTCTCAACCAAAGCCTTATCCAATGCCCTTCCTTGCAGCATTCAAAGAGGACAGATTTGGAAGAAGCTGTGGATTGGCAGTCCTTTGAGATTTGGTTGATTTTAGCAAGTAGTAGTTTTAAAAAAAAGAGGTACTGCAGAGGTCTTCCCACTTTCAAGATATTACTGCTGTGAAGCATCTTTTGAAACTAGGCTGGCATCTAAGATTTAATCTTCATGATTTGATCCCGGGGGATTAAATACATACTTAGTTCATTATCACTTTTAGAGTTAGTATATTTCTGCAATGGGAAGTGATTTCAAGAGTTTATACTGTTAGTTAAGATGTGAGAAATTATCAATTACTTTGTGTTCACCTTTCTTCCTCTTTCCTCTTTTTAATCACCCTTCCAGCTTGTAGGTGCAAATGGAGTTCTAAACGTTGGTGGAAAGCTTCGTCTGCAATTATATTATCCACCTTCAAGGACCAAGTCACATTCAAATGTTGTTGAGGTTTATGACTGGTGGGCAAAATGTCCTAGAAATCGTTACCCATCAACTTTATATGTAACTGTAAAAGGCCTGAAACTGCCAGATCATGTAAGTTAAATATATAATATATAAATATATTTGCAAATATGCAGACTTTTCTGTAGCAACTAGTACCTAGGTAGAGCATGTGAGTCTGTGTTTGCATGCATGTATATAAAAGCTGTGCTTACATGCAGTATATAAAATAAGAATGTTACATCTCGAGATAGGTGTTTCAAACTCTTCAGCCCTTCATAGGTGTCTTTGAAAAATAGGCATCCTTTTCTACCTAAAAATTTGAATATTTTGCCACTGACAGCCTGAAAACTTTCAGAATACTTTCTTGAAGATTAATGTTCCTTTTTATTAGAAGAAATGCCATTTTTATGTCACTGAACTCACACAGGTGTAAAAATTCTTTGAGAAAAGATGCAAGTTACTTAACTTTGCTTCCCTGCGCCCTCTAGCTGTAGTGAGCTGTATTTTTTTCACAAATGAAAGCTACTTTAAAAAGAGGCTTGCACTGGTATGTGCTGAGATGGGCCTTCAAGATAAATACAGCGTTTTCTTTTCTCCGATGCAAGTACAATATTGTTCTATTATATAATTTCCCATTTGTATTTAAAGCTGTAAAAATACTTATTTCTGCTCACTTTTGTACTATGGAGGGTGGTCTGTGGAAGCCTGGTAAGATGTGCACCATCTCAGTAGTCCCAATACAATACAATAGTGGAGTAATTCTAATTTTCACTGACCTTGATAATTACTAAAAACAGGAGATAATCGATTATTTAAAAAAATTGTGATACCATTGGATTGACACAACTTTGGAAGCTTGGATTCCTTCCTGACTCCTGGTTACTTTAAATGACATTCTGCAATGCAGTTTTCATGTATTAAGCTTTTCCAGTCTCTGCGTTCCAGATATAAAAATTGCAAGCCATTTAAATTCAAAGTACCTTTTAACCTTTTTAGAAATTACATTGTTCACTTTAAAAAGATTTTTCCCTGATACTTAGTTTTGTTTGCCTTGAGGTTGGTCCTTCTCTTCACTCTATGGCAGCTGTTCAGCAGGAACAAAGCAATATAGCACTGTCTGAGCTCCAGAGAGAAGGATGTGAACCTTCTTCAGAGGAGAAAAAGGAGCCATTTAAATGGTCAAGATTGCCTGGACAGGTGAAGCATTTTTCTTTGAATTTTAAATGAAGATAATTTAAATATTTACTATTTTTATAAGTATTATGAACCAAGTAATTAATTAAAGTAATTAACAAAGATATTAAAACATAAAAAAACTCTCATAGATGCTACCTATGCTAGAGGAGACTTAATCTTAGCAAATATGGTGGATTTAACAAATATTTCACCAGTCAGGTATTTATCTGCAGAATTTGCTAAGAATTTGAAAGAATAAGAAGTAAAGACAGAAAGCCAGTTCTCAGACTTCAGCTTGATTAGAAATATATTTCCTTGACTTTTCTCTTTGTTTGTTGAGGACATTTTTAAACTATGAAAAAAGAAAGAGCTTATATTGAAGAACTCATAGCTACTGTGGATATTGCCCTTCACCTTAAATTTTGAATTTAGTTTTGGAAAAAAAAAGCCATTTGGTCAAAAAGAGGTAATACGTTGGGAGAAAGGAAAGGGGTCTAAAATACCAGTTCATTTTTTTTGGATGTTTCATCTCTGGTTCTGTCTTAATTTAAAAGTCAGATATTTAAGTACAGATTAAAATTATTTTGTAGAAGACCAAAGGTTTGAGTGCCTGTGGTTGGGTTTCTGAGTTCACATTCCAGTCATTAGATTACTGAAAGTTGTGCTTAGGCTTCTTAAACATGCTTGACTTACATGACAGTCTAACTCCACAGCTCACATCACTGATGGCAGGCATTATTAAGCATTTCTTAAGATTAAGCAATTTATTCCAATTTAAAATTTTTTTTAGGTTTTTTAAACGTGCTAGTTGTTTGTAATAATGGGGCAGAAAGAGATACACACTCATGGGGCCTAGGTTGTGCTGCAAAACTGTCTCTGTTTATAATACACTGAATTTTACTGTGGAATGCCATTAAGATGTTAGTAGCCTTTTAGAACTTCTGCATGTCAGGAGCTAAGAGTGTGTTCCACACATTGGATTGTTAATATTCCTACCAACTGTTCCCTGAAAAGCCAGGCTTGCCGCATACCCAACAAGCACCTGTTTTCCCTGCGAGGTGGAGATATGGGCTGCTTCTGTGTCCGCTTCTCTCATGACGGGAGAACGCTGGCTGCAGCATGTGCAGGAAGGAATGGCTATCCCATTGCCTGTAAGTTTAAATACATTTTGGTGTTTTGCTTATAATCCATGTATTTGGAAATTAAGGATGAAGGGAAGCTAATTTTTAAATTGTGCTTTTTTAGAGATTCTGGTTTGTAGTTGTGATTAGAAAATTGTTCTGTGCATTAAAGAGCATTGAGGAAAATGCTCTTTCTGTGTTGATAGGGCTGGAACTGGCTTTTCCTACATGGTTACATATACACAGCTTAATGGTATGAAATGACACCATTTCTGCCCAGAGGCCTAATGGAAATACTAAATCATTTTGCAGAAGGAACATAGTTTCTGATTATAATGTTTTAAGGGAAATAACATTTTAAGCTTCCACCTTACACACTTTTCATGTAAGTTTTTCTCCTAATCTGTCTTGAAAGTTGGATACTGGAATGTTACCATCTCCAGACAGACTACTGGAAGCTGCTGTCTTCCATAGTCTAGGTCAGTTGAAGTGCAAACGTTCCCTATAAATCAAATTTTTGACTGCTTCATCATGGTAGCTTCAACTGCATAGTTCTTAAATCTGGCATAAAAGGTTTGAGATTTAGAGAGAGCAGTTTTTGAAGTGTACACAAAGTAGTCTTTAAATGCAAGGAACAGTAAATTTAGATTCCTTTATTACATAGCCCCATAAAATTACCCCAGTGTCAAAATATTTCTAAGGTTGGTCAATTAGTTGTCAAAATTTAAAGAAACTCAACATAATCCTAATCTGGTTCTAATAATTTATTGCAAATAAGATTTTTCTTAAGGGATAAGACATTTGTGACATCCATGAACCACTAGATGGAAGTAGATGCTTGCTGTCTGTTCATATCTAGCAATTATTTAATCCTGTTGCCTCAAAGTGAGAAAATAATGAAAGTGAGTTGATTTATGCTAGCAAAAAATCAACCTAAGATTAGACTAAACTTTGGCTCTAGTAGCTACATCTGTTAGACTGAAAATACTTTAAAAACTTTTATTTTTCTATTTCTACTTCCCTAGTGTATGAAATTCCTTCTGGACAGCTCCTGAGAGAATTTTATGGTCATCTTAACATAGTGTATGATCTTTGTTGGTCAAAAGACAATCAATACCTTCTTACTGCTTCCTCTGATGGCACTGTCAGGTCAGTATGATGAGATGTTCTGGCAGATAGCATCAAAAGTTGAAAAGAATGTGGTCCAATTCCGTGTTTTACTACAAACTGTGCTATAATTTTTTAATTAAAGATTTGGTTACCATGTGACTAAAATAATATAAAAATTGTAATTGGGTTAATCAGTTACACTGTGTTTACTATTTCTAATGCATTTGTATTTGAAACCAAAGCTGTTCCAAAAACCCTAGTGTCTAAATCTACAGTGCGGTAAAAAACTAAAAGAGCTTTTATTTCGAGGAGACGCTGAGACAGTTGTAATATTCTGTTTCTGGAGAAATTGCCATACCATGACTGCAGTATTAAGTTTGTAAATCTGAACACTAGGCAGAAATTGAAAGTTTAAGATTCAAGTAATGTGTGTAAATTTACCACACTGCATATATGTATGTTGGTGGTGTTCTTTAGGCTTTTTACACTTAGTAAAGTAATTCAGCTTAAATTGCTGTAAATCAATTTTAGTACTGTTATTTCTTAAATCAAATCCTGTACAATTAAAGTGTACTTCCCTACACTGTTAATATTAAAATATTGATCTGTTCAGATTTAAAAACCAAAACCCTCAAAGCTGTAGATACACATGGAAATATTGCTGAGACACTAAAATTTTATTGTGAGCAACTTCATTGATTTTCATAGAGCTTTTTGGGATTTTTTTAACCTTTTGGATCCCTCTCTATAATTTCTGTTATGCAGCTCAGTAATGCTACAGGCATTTGCATAATTAAAATGCCAGAATAATTGTTAAATGATATGTTGTATGTGTGGAGCTGTTTTAGGATTTTTTTGCTGCTTGTACGTGGGCATAAAGAGTGTGTTGAGAGGCTAGCAGTTTTTTTTTTTAGTTTAGGAGTGGATTAAGTAAGAAATTTTTATATTGAGGTAAATATCAATTTCAGTCATTTATGTTGCTTATAAGAATGCTGAGCTGTTCCTCAAATCTTGAATTTGTGGCAGCAAGCTGAAACTGCAGTGGTCTGCCTCCTTTTCTGTGTACTATGTGCAGTCACTGTACGAGTTAATAGTTCTGTATTTGTTGTGAGTTGCCTTCAGCTCCTTAAAAAGTCTCAGCATCCCACTGTTTTTAAATCATTATCAGTTTATTATTTGGATTATTATCTCATACTGAGTTCAAAGGTAACATGAAGGTAAAGTCATGAACTTCTGTGAATTCTTCTTAATTAGTGTTCTATGTTATCCTCAAGCCCTCCCAAGGTTTAGTCCCACATTATTTGTGAGCAATAAATTAATTTTTATTTTGTTTGATTAAAACCATTCTAAAAGATAGGTAAACTCCTTGTGACCTTTCTGCATCAAATTGCAAATTAATTGCTGTACTCTGAAGGGTTTCAATTTTGTAATCAAGTCATCTCTGAGTAAACTTAGAATTCTTCAATAGCCACCAGATGTGGTTGCCTCACCAGAAGTGGGTGCTACTGAAACAGTTCAATAATATTTTGTAACTGAATACTGTGTGTAATGTGCTGCCCACCTGTATTTAGTTATCTGGGTACTATTTTATTCTTTGTGGACAGATCTTTGGGGAAGGCTCACTAATAAAATGCATACCATTAAATAGAAAACACTAACAAAAATCCGATCTTACAGCTATGTTTGGCAAAGGATAGGAGATAGATTAATAGTAAGAAGTGAATTTATGTGATGTAAACATCCTTGAGATCATGATCACTGTGTGGCTAGTAATATTAATTCTAAAATTTTCTGGGATTTTATTTATATTTAGTGGTCCTAAATGTTCCTTTATGGCTTTTCTTGTTCTAAAATAATTTTAAATGAGTGATACTGCAGAAGAGCTTAATTTGGTTGTAACTCCTGAAAGAAAAAAACCAATTCATTTCATGGAATTCTTTATGAGTATTTTAAAATGAGAAATATATGCTTTAAGTGAGTAAGTAGTCATTAATTTGCTCTGAAGACCAAATACTGTGTAAAGCAGTAAATTTTTCTTAATTCTTGTTCGAAAGTACCATATTAAAGGATTAAATAGAGGTGGAACAAATTGGTGGGATAAACAGGTTGTTAAGTGTTGCAAGCATAGTTAAGTGTTCGCAAGCATCTGCCTCTAGAACTGGTAGCACAAAATATGGGCATCAGTTATACCTGTGTGTGTGACTGCTTTATACAGTAGAAATTCTAACTTTGTTTCCTTTTAGAATGTGGAAAATAGAAATGAAGGCAGCGTCTGCAGTGAGAGTTTTCCCTCATCCTTCATTTGTCTATACTGCCAAGTACCACCCAGTTGCTGACTCGTTGGTTGTGACAGGATGCTACGACTCAGTGATTAGAATCTGGGATGCAAATGTGAACGAAATCCATGGGCAACTGCTACAGGAGCTTGATGGCCATAAAAGTTTCATCAACACACTTTGTTTTGATGCAGAAGGTATGTAGTTAATATTGCTTTTACAAATAGTTGTCTTTCCAATTGAGGACCAACTTGAGTGTTATTAGTTTTCTTTACTTCATGGAAACAGTATATTCTTAGGAAGAAATTATTTACTGGGAGAGTACTGAGACACTGGGACAGGTTGCCCAGAAAAATTGTGGATGCCCCATCCCTGAAAGTGTTCAAGGCCATGTTGATCTGGGCTTTGTTCTAGTGGAAGGTGTCCCTCCCCATTTCAGGGAGGTCAGAACTAGATGATATTTAAGGTCCCTTTCAACCCAAATCAGTCTATGACTCTTTGATAAAGAAAATGAGGTAGTAGTAATTAGATAGTGAGAATTTTAGCTCTAGACTGAAGAAGTGGGAAAGTGATGAACTTTTCAGTATTGACAGAGAATAGGAAACACGGAGAGAAAAGGACAGAGGTTTGACTACTGTGAGTCATGTTAACTGGTAGGTTGACAGCTGAAAGTGAATGTTGTACTGAGATGTACTAGTGGAGGAAGAGTTGAAGATGGGTGAAAGTTAGACTTCTTTTAGTATTAGTGACATCAGTAATAGGTGGTTCATTTTAGTCACTGGAATAGGTACTACAAAGAGGAAAGCTGTATTTTTATAAAGAATAAATATTTGTGCTTAAACAGCAAGTGTTGGGAAACACTTTGTTCTAGTTCAAGGTTTTCTTAGTGAATATATAAGTAATCATTGAGGTATCATGTGAAGCTCGTTGAGCTGTAAATGCTCATTTTAGAACATGAATAAAAATGAAAAAAATAAAAAATATGTTCTGCACCTCAGTATTTAATGTATATGCTACATCCAGACTTGTGGTATCAGCTGATGTCATGCAATATGAGCAAAATGTATTTGCAATGTGTATATTATAGCCGAAGAGGTGGAAGAATTGCTATTTGCCTATTCCCAAAAATGAGAGAACAAAAGGTTGTTTCTTGTTTTCTGTATTATTGTTTTGTGGGTGGTATTTTACTTATAAGACATTATTTCTCAGGACACCACATGTTCTCAGGAGATAGTTCAGGACTGATAATAGTTTGGGATACACCTGTCAAAGGAAGTTCTCCGCACCTTTTTCAACACTGGAAGGTCAATAAGGTAAACAGGTTTCTTAACTAGCATTGTAATTTTTATGTGAACTGTTCCAAATCTTGTAATCTGATTTAAACTATATTTTTTTAATACTTTACCTTTTGTTTAGCTGCAGAGGTGTATTTTCTTTAAAAATTGTTATAAAAGAACTGATACAATGTGCAGTGATTCACTGACTTAATTATTTTAAATTGTTTTGCAACTTAATTGGGTTGGGCACTGGAACAGGCTCCCCGGGCAAGTGATCACACCACCAAGCCTGAGAAAATTCAAGAAGTATTTGGACTTTCAAGGGACATGGTGTGATTATTGGGGCTGTTGTGTGTAGAGCCAGGAGTTCATCTTTGGTGTTCACAGTGGGGCCCTTGCAACTAAGGATATTCTATGTTTTTGGTGTTGTTTTTTTTTTTATATATATAAAACATGAAAATACTTGAGGTTTGATAGCACTGTTTTAACAGGTAAATGCTTTGTTCTCTAGAGACAAAATTAAAATAGACCACAGACTTTAAAAACCACATTTGTTTATACCTTAAAGCCCTAATACTCAGTCAGCATTTCTGTCATCAGCTTAATTTTATTAGAAATTCAGAAATTTAAAAATTGAGTCACAACAGAATCTGCCTCATGGTTGTAAAAAGTTAATGTCTAGGATGCCTTAATATAGGAACAAACTTTTTCCGTAACCAAATAAAATGAATTGAGCAGAAAAATAGTAATACAAGAGAAAAATGGGCAATAATTTTGTAAATTTTGTGTAAAATCATGAGTTTTAAAATACGAAGTTACATAATTTTCTTCATTTTCCATCCTTCTGTAGGAAATAAAAGAAAATGATATTAAAGGAACACCAGTAAATCATTTGGAAGTGCATCCAAATGGAAGACGTTTATTAATTCATGCCAAAGACAGCACCCTGAGAATTATGGATCTCAGAATGTTGGTATTTTTTGTGGCAAATATGTATTTCCGTTATGTTTTAAAATTTACATGGGGAAATAAAATACTGTAAAGGTATTAGTTGTGTAATTGGGAAAAAAAAAGATGTCCTAATAATCAAGGATAGAAATGTTAGGGTTAGGCCTTTTGGATTGGCTAAATCTTCTAGAATAGAATATCTAAAATTTCCTAGATTACTTGGGAGCCTAAAGTAGCATGAAGAATACAATGTTAATCTTCTAAAGAGTGAAATCCCTTTTGAATTGAAATCTGGACATGAAAAGAACTTGGAAGTGGTAATATTTCTGTGTTAGTTTTTCTGTGGTATTTTTAAGATTCTGGGAAGGATATTTTGATGATGAAATGGAAATCATAAATACTAAAAAATGCAGTGATGTAGCTATTATGGTTTATTAAGCAGGCTGTGAGATAGTTTTGCAGTTTTTGATGATTTTCTCATTCTTAATTAGTGTAAGCATGATTTTTAATGACAAAAATAACAAGCAAGGAGATTATAGACTCACTGCAGTTTGGTGTTTGGTGTTGGAGAATGACCAGTTCAACTCAATAATCAAATCACAACAGCATGCTACACAGAGCTTTATACAACTGGATTTTTAGTATCTTGAAGGATGAAGATTTTACAGCTTCTGTGGGCAACATGTTGAAGTGTTCGTTCACCCTCAAAATAAAAGACTTTTTTCTTACTTTTCAACAGAATTAGCTATATTTAAATTTATGTTTATTCCCTCTTGTCCTTTCATTGGGTGGGAGTAAGCAGATCACTTATATATGTTGATAAGATATACTTGAACATTCTATTTTGGAAAGTCACGTTAAAGATATGCACAACTTTTCTAAAATGTTTCATCCTAAATTTCATAGGTTTCTTTCTGCCCCTCACCACACAGAAAATCCCGGAAGTATTTAAAAGATGTGTAGATGTGGCCCTTAGGTACATGGTTTAGTAGTGGATGGGACAGTGCTGTGTTAACAGTTGGACTTAATGATCCTGAAGATCTTTTCCAAACGAAGCAATTCTGTTATTGTACTGGATTGAATGTTTGAACTAGCTGAGGACTCTACTTTATTATGGTGCACACTTCTCTTTTTCTGTAAATTATAAATTATAATGACCATGCTAGAAGCTGAACTGTCCACTCAATCAAAGCATGAAATTGCCAGACTAAGAGAGGATGGTTTTTGAGGCAGTGTTCTTCTGTTGCTCCTCTTTGTAAAACGTGCAGAGAATTTTAGTTTGAGAGGAAATGATGGGCATGCATATTAATCTTTAAAAAAGGGTTTCGTATGGGGTACATTTCACAATTATTTTAAGCAAATTTATCCATAGGATGTACCATCTCCTGCAATCTCCCTCACCTTTGGCCATGTATTCCTAGCATTTCTTTTCTATCATTTCTAGAGATCTTTTGATGCAAGGTAAGTCAGATCAGTGAGCTGATCCGACTAAAAATTAGCCTACAAATACAAATGATTAATTTTCATTTTAATCAACTCTCTGATCAAATGTATCTGATAGCTGCCCAAACACTAGAGAAGAAATGAGGGAGAGCCTGGGAAAATAAGGGTGGAGAGGACACCACCAGGACTGCTACTTTGACCACAGCCCACAGTTACATTGACTTTTAAGTCTATCAATAAACCACAGGGTCAGATACCCAGCAGTGATAATTTTACACGTCAGCATTAACTGTTCATTCCCTGCATGAGAAAAGAGGGGGTGGAGGTCACAGATGAACACAATTCACTTTGATTGACAGCTGGTTGCTCTTAACTTCCCTCTTTCAACTTGGTTTTTTGATCTCTTTGGATAATGCTGCTGTCCTGTCACTTAGGTATGTGATCAGAGATTTGGTTTTAGTTCAGTCCTCTCCTTAGGGTTTCATATGAAGGTTAGTTTTACATTTTGCAGGGCTCTTCTAATGACATCTCAGAGATGCTATCTTTCTTATTCATGCAGCTAAAACTCTTATTTGGGCTAATACAGTCTTGCTGGAGAATCATTTAGGGTATATTTATTTGGAATATTGTTTAAAATAATTTTTCTGTAATACTAAATGCACTGCACTTCTCCCAGCATACCTCCATTGTTTTTGCAGTAACAAATGTGAAATAATACTGTCTTCTGTCCTTGAGGGCTATGGTGGCCTATTGCTGTTCTTCTTGCCTCAAATTCTGCATTGTAGTACTGCTGCTGGGTTAGTCTCCATGTTGAACTTTGATATCTTTATCCAGGCTATGCCTCATGTTTAAAATAGCCTGTTACATGCTGATTTATGCTTCTTTCCATCCTTTTGTGGATTCTCTCCTACTTGTTGCCAACAGACTTTGACAGTAGATCATTATTACTGTGCTGACGAATAGTATTTCAGTGAAAAAAAGGTTACGATACCTAAGTTGCAAGATAATATCAAACATATTAATAGTAAATCAACATTTATGTCTGAAATTTGTTGATTCTACTGCTGGTTTTCTGACCAAGGAGACATCAGTTTGAAGAGCTGAAGAGAGCTGCTGTGTAAGTTTAATCATTCAAGCTCAAGAAGCATTATGAAATCTTCTCTGACAGAGCTTGTTGTAATAGTGCTAATTCCCCTGTTTTTTGCAAAACCCAGGATCAAGATAGTGCAAATTACTGCATCTCTATCTGTTCTCTAGATCTGCGGGTTTCCTTTTTCTGCTGAAAGACAAGGATGTACATTTTCATCTATACTGTCAGGTGCATTATGAAGGCTAGGGAAAATATAGGGTAAATAAATACTGCACTCTGCAAAAAGTTTGTGCTTGATATCTAGAGGAGGAACTGACACAAGTTACATTGTCTGTTCTGAATATGTCTTCTATATTTGCAAACTTTCTTTAGCTTGGCGACAAAGAAATATGTAGGTGCCACAAATTACAGAGAAAAGATTCACAGCACCTTAACACCATGTGGTACGTTCCTGTTCTCAGGAAGTGAAGATGGAAAGGCTTATGTTTGGAATCCAGAAACAGGTAACTTATTATTTTATGGGCTTAAGCCAAATTGTCAAAGCTGAGGGGGAAAGGATTTTTTCAGGTTTATTGAAATACTTTTGATATGCTGTTATTTTTATGGAATAAAGCTTCGGTAAGACGTTCTTAAATCCTGAAGCTTTAACTCCACCTTTTAAATAGCTGTTATTAATCTCTGAGATTTAATTCTCTAGAGGAAATTAATAGAGGTAACATTTGTAATATCCAGCATGACTGGAGCACCTGAGGCTCAGCTTTTTGTATACTGCAACTCTTTACATGTGGTGAGGAACTTAGGATGGAATGCACAAAAAATGTTTTAGGTCAGGTAAGTTTTTCTGTTGTGTTGTTTAGATTTGAGAATCAGGCTCTTGTACAAAACCACTTCATCTCTGGTGGGTGGTCAGAGACTGAATATTTTTCAGTGGTATATAATGTTTCACTGTGAATGAGTCCCCAAGCCAAGGAGTTTCAAAAAAGCTACCAAAATCTTTCTGAAAAAATGTGACGAAAATGTAGAGGAGAGTTTCTTTTACAGGAGGTAAGAGAGATGAAAATAAGAGCAGAAAGTAGCAGAATACCAATTGGGATTTGATGATGTTAAATTCTGTCTGTAATTGTAATTTATATAGTATTTTAAAATAAAAAAGGTAAATATTTTGAAACTGGCAGATAACTAACAGTTATGTTTTGAATTTCTGGCCATGTTTCCAACTATGTTAGCTTGCATCTCTGCTGCTACATAATTTGCCTGAAAACTTTTAAAAAATAATAAAAGTAAAAGGAAGGAGGAACTTTGTTATTAGTATGTTTTTATTGGATTTTGACTTTTGTTTACACACTGTATTTGCATTTATAGTGCCATCAGCTGAAGATCTAATTTTATTTATATTTTTAAATTATTCTCTCCTCAACTTTCACTCCTGTTATCAGTATTATATACCTGAAATCCACAAGTAAGATGGCTATCTTTGTACAATGCAAGCACAAACAAATACTGTGGAACGCCACCTTTCCAGAACTTGCTTATCAGAACAAGAGAACTCATCTAACCTGGTGCATCCTCCTCTGGCATTTCCTGCAGCTATTGCAACAGCACTAACTTTTCTGACTTACTAAATAACTTAAAAGCATGCAATATTTCCCTTGTCTTATGCCAAAATACAACTTTTCAATCAGGAAATTGACTGAAGAACATTTATTTACAAAATACATTAAACACTGCAGTAATACAAGATTTAACCAACTGTTATTTTGCTGTATCAAACATTTAAAATATTTTTCCATGGCATTAATAAACTTAATTCACTTTTGCAGGAGATCAGGTGGCGACGTATTCTGAGCTCTCCTTCACATCTCCACTTCGTGATGTTGCCTTTCATCCACACGAACACATGGTGTCTTTTTGTGCCTTTGGTCAAAACCATCCAATACTTGTATACATTTATGATTATAAAGGTACAGTACAAATTTTCTTGATAGTCACCTGTATTTTATTTTAGAAGCGATTTTGTTAGTATTTGTACTTCTTTTGAGAGAAAAAGAAAGCAGTCATTTGATGATAATGCATATCTTTTTTCTGGGAGATACCAAAACTGAATTGAACATGATTCTTCATGACTTTGCAATCAATATTCAGTGCTATATTTCAATTAAGTAGAATATTGGTATTTTAAAAAACAATTCATTTTTTTGGGGGTGAAGGGTTTCTTCAGAATTTTTTGATGAGGAGACAGTGAGTCTTAAAAACTTAATGTAGTAGTTTGAAATATATATATGTGTGCATACACATTTAGAGATCACACAGCACAGTGGTAGTGGTGTCTTCTGACTGCTTAACTGCTGACAGTAAGGCTTTGCATAAGTTGTGGTCTTTTCTGTATTGTTGGTTACTGTCTTTATGTTCCTTTTTTGGTTAAAAGCACTCTTTTTGCTTTCAGAAAATAGTCAAACTTCCACAGTGTTGAAAGAGTTAAAACATACAGTAATACTAGTTTTAGTCACTGACACAATTTTTAGGACTCTGACAGCATGTGTTTTAGATACACCAACCTTTTTATTAATGTCCTAGGCAGATCTTCCATAAAGAATTCTTTTAACTTTTGTTGGCTCGAGACCATAGTACAAAAAACTGCAAAAGTCAACTTGTGTGTCCTGTGTCTGTATAATATGTCTGTCAACTTATGAAATATTGCTCAGGCATCATAAACTCACTTGAACTAGGCTGGAAAAAATGTGAAATGTCACCAACTTGAACTCAGTGCAGGCTTTACAACTTTATTGCTCTTGAAAAATTTCTTTCTCTTCCCACTCTTTTCCCCCCCACCCAATGCCAATATTTCGGTATGAGGAACACTATTGTTTACGAGCAATACAAAAATACCAGTTCTGTATGAGAGATTATTAAACACAAATAACTGAAATGAGGTATTGTGATCAGAAGAGTTAGGAGGGAAATGGGGTCGTAAGGGGAAAATTTCATGTCACTTTCAGGTTTTCCCTATAGCACTGTTGATACAGTTTTTGATGGTATTTGACTGAAGACATGGCTGATAAAATGGCTGTGATCCTTCAGGTTTTTTTTTTTCCCATGGCAATGTAAGGCTTCACCTGAGACATTAATATTGGTTATTTCTACAGTTGCTCAACAGGAAGCTGAACTCGTAAGAGATCTCAGTTCATCACTTACTGCAGCTGCACCAAGAGGGCCACAATTTTTTAGCAGTTTTTCTGAAATTCCTGTACAAAAAAATTCAGTGATGTCTCCAGTAGATCAGTTTGTCAGTGTTGCAAGAGCATCAATGAGAATGCAGAAGGTGAAACAAAAACTTGATTCTGTTATGGTAAGTCAAATTTAATTAATTTCAGATGTATATAGTCTTCCCATATTCTGGAACTGGTATACTTAAACACATGTGTGTTGTATTAATTTCTAAAGACCAGATGCCATGACATTTCTCACTTACACTAATGCAGGTGTAAGTAGTTCTTAAGAAAAGAACAATCATTAAAAACTTAATTCTGTTTTTGACGTACTGATGACAAGGGATTTTTTTATGCTAGTGCCCATTGATGTTTGTCCATTTATGTGAAATCAGGGATCCACAGATCATTATGGTCAAGGTTCCTGTCCACCTTAAAATGTATGTGGCATAACTGCTCGGGGTTTTAGGGAGCTGCAGGGCTGGGAGGAGAGCATGCCCTGTGCTGGGCACAGCTGTTTCAAGCCAGCTCAGTGAATATGGACACGCTACACAACTGAAACTGGAACCAAACAGAATATGGCACCTTTGAGAGAACAGACTTAAGAAAGGTCAAAACCTACTAGAGCCAGAAAACACCACAGCAGAGGAGAAATGCAAAGGAAAACATGTCAGGGGGCACAAGTGAAGATACAGGAGGAGGGATGTGAGGAGTCATGTGAAACGAGGAGATGTGAAAGAAGACACAGAAGGAGGCAGGAATGTGATGCAAGAGACACAAAACAATGCAGAGATGGAAATACTGGGAAAGTAAGAGAGTAGGCTTGAAGGGAAAGACAAGAGATACATGAGGACATGCAAAAGAAAGTACAGATGATGGTATGTCTCCGAACATGTTGCAAACAATGGAAGAATCCATACTGGACAGGTACAATCCCCAAGGATGTTGTCTGGTGGAGGATCCATACTAATGCAGTTGAAAAGAGCAAGAAAAAAGAAGAGTCAAAAAGAGCAAATCACTATGCACTAACCTCACTCTACTGCCCCACCCTTCCATTGCCTTTCCAAAGGGACTGAGTGTAATGTAATGTCAAAATCAAGGAGTCTGGGGATTAGGAAGGAGAAAAAAGAGGTGCCTGAAGTGGAGACAGACAAAGAGGGATGAAAAGTGTTTTCTTTGGTGTGGGTGTTTTACTATTTGTCTTGTTTCTCAATACTCAAATTGGTAATTAAAACTTTTGTAATTGGCAATAAATTTAAGTTAAATTCCCCAACTTGAGACAGTTTTGCATGCAACACGGATGCAGAATGTTCCTGAATAGCACAGTGAAGTTATAATTACTTTTCACAATGACATGAACCGCATTTGAGTTTGCATTTACTGTTTTTCATTTTGAAGTACTTTTGAGTGCGTGTAGATTTTTTTAATGTAGTTGTAGGTTTTGTCTGCATTAATAAGTAGTGAATCACAAAAGAAGCAGATGAGTAGATGAAAGTGGTTGTTGCTGAGGTTGCTGTAACTACTGTCATCATGCTTTAGGGGTTTTACTTTGGATTAGATTTAGTCTGGTTCCTTGGCTTTGGCATCCCCATTAGGCCTGAACTTTGAAACTGTCTGGAAGAAAGCTATCCCACAGACCTTCACACAGACCACAGATTTATGAACTGTGAACTTCTAGTGAACCCCTTCATGAAACACCACATGGTAGCTCTCATGGATAACAGTAGTATGCTGCCTCTACCTTTCAGTTACATGTGGCCTGACACAATGAAGCAAGCCTTGTTTCTACTTTCTGCTCATTCTGTACCCCTCACCTACAAAGTGAGTGCTGGTGCTGTCACGTTGTTTATCAGAGAAAGGCACAACATGGAGAGAATGGAGCATGTAGCCTTGTGTCTGGGACAAGTACTCCAGGAAGATACTCCAGGGCAATTTTTATTATTCCAAATGTCTGGTCATATGAAGAAAAATATGGCGTTAGAGAATTTATGAGAGTCTTGATCACTGCAACTGTTTACTCCCAGATTAACCAGTGGTTCTGGACTGTGGAAGACAAATCTAGTTAACAGAAGCATCTAGAAGTTCCATGTAACTGTGTGACTAGATGAAATAGATAAGCCTACAACTGTGTTTGAAAGAATAACCCAGTCACTGAATTTTGTAACCCTAGATTTCCATTGACTAGTTTGGGATGAGTAAGTCCACTGTGAACAGAGTAATGATCAGTGGTTTTGACAGCATCCTCCTAGCCCTCCTCCCATGTGGGAGATGTCAAAAAGTTGATCTGAGTCTTCTCACTATGTGAATTTCCTAACAGTACGGGATGGTGGTTGAAAGAATGCACAACCAGTTTGATATCTGTCACATAGCAGTGACATAAACACTAAGTGTCCTTCCTTGCAGGGCTTTATGAACCACTGAGATACGGGGGAAGAGATTGCTTTGAAAGGAGTCTTGATGCTGATCTTTTCAGTGATCCAACATGAGACTCAGGGGACAGTGGTAGATACTTTTCAAGCAGCGAGAGGATCATCTTTTTGCATGTGGGTGCAGTATTGCCTGCCTGATTTATCACATTTTGGACAGCCCCAGAGTAAAATATACAACATTAAAACTTAAAATTTCTACTAATTTGTAATTGGGAATTGGTTTTTAATGTGTCTGCAATTCTCTTTCTCTTATGAAAAATGATGTATGTAAGTGAAAAAATGTGTATCTAAGTGCAGGCTTTGCTGAAAGGCTTATTAGAATGCACACTCACATGAATGGTTTGCTTCTCAGTTGCCACTCAGGTGCCACTCAGCCACATGTGTGAGAATGTGCTAATATTTCTGGGAACAGACAAGTGAAAATGGAGAAAGACGACTTTAGGAAACCACACGTAGAGTGGCTTGCTGCCCTGTGGTCAAGTTGGAACATTAAAAATCCAGCTAAGAACACAGGTGTTGCCTTGTATGTATTTCACAGAATCATAGAATATGTTGAATTGGAAGAAACCCCCAGAGATGAAGTCCAATTCCTGGTGCTGCACAGCACCATCCCCAAGAGTCACACCATGTGCCTGAGAGCATTGTTCAAACACTTCTTGAACTCTGTCAGGCTGGTGCTGTGACCACTTCCCTGGGGAACCTGTTCCAGTGCCCAGCCACCCTCTGGATGAAAAAACTTTTCCTGATATTCAACCTAAACTCCCCTGACACAACTTCAAGCCATTCCCTTGGGCCCTGTTGCTGGTCACCACAGAGAAGAGATCAGTGTCTGCACCTTCTCTTCCCCTCACGAGGAAGCTGTAACTGCAGTGAGGTCTTCCCTCAGTCTCCCCTTCTCAGGCTGAACAGACCAAGTGACCTCAGCCTCTCCAGCTTCCCCTGCAGGCCCTTCACCATCTTTGTTTCTGTCCTTTAGACACTCTCTAATAGTTTAATGTCTTTCTTACATTGTGGCACCCAAAACTGCACACAGCACTCGAGGTGAGGCCGCCCCAGTGCAGAGTAATCCTGGTCTTTGGGTCATGTTTGCATGCCCTTGTCACAGACATGTAGGAAATACCATGTTGGGACAAGAATTGTGGCAGCATACCTTGTAGACCTGGCCTAAAGTCACACCTGGAGTCATGTTTTATGGGACAAAGGTACTGGAACACACAAACAGCAAATCTGCCAACATGGGCATCTCTGGTTTTAACATGTGTCAACAACATAGCTACTGGATTTTAAAACTAACTTTAAAGGGTAGAGTTTAGAATTCTTTGACTTAGATACAGGATTGGAAAACGTGATGTCAGTACAATAAAATCTGGGTGAAGCTAGACAGAGAATACTCTGATCCTGTATAAGCTTGAGTTCTTTGTCTTATGACCTGTGCCCCCTTTCCAGGTCCCATTAGAACCAATAGTTTTTTTATTTTTCTGTTTTTCTTCTTTTTACCTAAACATGAACCTTAACAAATGATAGATGAAGTTTCTTGTCTTTTCTGCAGCATTGCCATTCTTAGCCCAGAAATTAGAACCAAGAGTTGATTATTGTGCTAAAGCTTTAGCAATTCACAAAAGCTAAGACCCTTTGATACAAAAGGTTAAAATTAATTTCTGTATGAAACCAGAATGCAGAATTAGCTTCTGTATCACACAGAGAAATTACAGAGTAGTGAATCTTGCCAGCAGATATTATTTATCTCTACCTCAAGGAACTAATACTAATGCATGATTCTATTAATGGAGGTTTTTGATAGGAAAACATTTAAGTCATCTCTGGCTCTTGGAAGTGCTCAGTAGTGTTTTTCATTCAATGTTACTATTTACGTTTTTTTTAATTTCACTTCTATCTAGCAGTAAAACCAGTTGATAACTATCCATAACAAGGGGATGATACATGTTGTGTCGGTATGGAGAGAAGGGCTCTCTTTGAGATGTAGTATTCTAGCTCTGAAATTTGTCTTTTAGATGTCTGACCCCTTTGTAGTGCTTACGAATAGCATCTGTATATACTCTGTAGTAGTAGTCTTGGAAGCAATTGCAAGTTGGGTGCTTTATCTCTCAGTATATGCTTTTGCCACATTGTCAGGTCTTAGAGATTCTATTTTTTGTCTCATGCAATTCAGTTTTAATGTGAAAACTGGTTTCTCTGAAAATGTTTATTTGCATAATTTGCATAGAGCTGCCCTAACACAAAAAAGAAAATGGAAATCATCTTTGTTTAAGCCTGGCAAAAATTACGTAGGTATATTTATTTTGATGGAAGCAATAAGAATGTTTTAACTCTTAGTTTTGCTCAATTCACAATAGTAGTAAACTGTGTCTTTAATAAAGCTGTGGTTTATGCATGAAGAAAGCAGAGCCTGTTGGGAAAAATAAGTAAATTCATGGTTGGATATCTTAGCCAACTTTGCTCATTGTTCTAAAGGTATTTAGCAATGATTTCCCACAGCATGCATTTTAAAAAAAAGTCATTTTGTTCTGTGGGTAGTCTTATGTCTGCCTGTTGTAGGAGAATTAATTATTTTTCATAGAATAGTGTACTTCACCTGGAAACAGTTTAGCTTGAATCACTATTCCTCACTTATTAGCTCAGTGCTTCTCATTTCTGTTACAGTGTTGTGCCTTTTTTTCCTCCTTGGGCCTCTTAGAGTTTTAAATAATCCTTAAGAGCTAGTGGCAGAAAGCTCATTAAAACTCTGATTTTCTCTCTACTTTGGATGGGCAGTCTTTTATGGCTCACCTGAATTCAGCTTCACTGCCATCAAGGGGAGGAATGAATCACTTTCTGTAAGACTGCTTAGACTTAAAACTTAATTTTTAATATCTCTTTTATTTTAGAAGTTTTTATCTTGTTTTTAAGGCCTTGGACAGGAAGGAAGTATTCTAAGAGAACTTATGCTGCATTTTAGAACAGGTGATTTTCTTAAATCCTCAGGACTGTACATTCAGTCCTCTCTTGTGTGTGTCTTGTTGCATTTGATTTCAAAGCGCGCTATTTGGCATGTATAGTGAGAGTGTTTGCATAATACAGCAGGAAAATAAAGATAATTGAATTAATAATTCAATTATTAATTAATTAATAATTAATAATTCCTGTTGTACAGGAATAATTTACATAGAGTTCCAAATCTCTTATATAATTTGTTCAAGGACCAGAATCAAGACAAACTTAGCTTCATAATTCTTCCTTCCATGATGAACTGGGGAGGCATCTATTAAGTGTTAGTTTTCAATAGTTTGCTCTGTCCTGTTTAACTTGATTTCCAATGGCCAGCATATTCAACCTGTGTTCATTTCCTGGTATTACCTGAAATTTAATTTTTGATAGCAAATTTGAAAGAGACTTCCATTAAAGTATTTGACTGGAAAGCCTCTTGTTTGTCTTGTGGTGTAGTGTGCACTCAGCAAGAGATTCATGCAGAGGGGAGGTGTTCTCATTTATCTAGGGAAAAAGGCTCTCCCTAGAGTTTACAGTGGATTAAAGAAGCTGAAACACTGGAAGCTGAGATCAAAACATTTGCAGAACAGATTATTTTTTCTGTGTTTGAGTAAATATGTAAGCTAATGGCTTTCCACCATTCTTTTGTATTAGAGAAAACTTTATATTAATGAAGCTTACTTGTTTGCATATGTAAACGTAAGAAAAGCAGATTGATTTTATTGTTGCAGTTGTTCAGAAAAACAGGCCTCCATTCTGGTAACATTTCCCAGCTACTGTTTACTAGCATTCATTTAAATTTGTACACTGTAGTAAAATCTAGCAGGTTTAATGCTTTTTTAAAATCATGTTCAATGATTAATCTGATTTTCTGTCTAACTTTTCTTTGTCGGCTTTGGAGTATAGTCATTACAATTGGGCACTTTTGCTGTCAGATTCCTTGTTAGTCAAAGATAATTTTTGCTATAAACTTTACACATTAGACTTAAATCCATATTCCTACACAAAAAAATAGACAGATTAAGATGAAGGTCAGGTGTAGTGGTGCAGAGCAGTTGGTGGCAGATAACCCTCTGGCCCAGTCAAGTAATTCAACACACATTTTTACTCCTATTTTACCTGCATTCCAGTACACCTGCCAATACCCAAGTATTATGCATTATTGAATAGAATAATATTTATTGAATTACAGAAATAATAGTTATATAAAATATGTAATTTTTGAGATAGTTAAAACAAAGTGAATCAGTGATTGCCGCCTTTCAGTAAACAGAATTTCAAGCCAGTAGTTTGAAAATTTGCAAAATATCACTGAAGTTTAAGGTTCTGATCTTGAGTTTACTGAGACCAAAGGTAGTGCTCCACTGATTAGAAGCTTTTAGTTGGATTAAGTGACCATATGCTTTTATTCTGTGTGATGAAATAGGTTTGACTTTTAAAAGGGTCAAGAACTGAAGAATATAAGAATTATGTTATAAGAATTATCTTATCTTAGTAAATAACTCTCAAGAATTTTAGCATATGTCTTGCTTGAAGAAAGTTGCAAATATTTTATTTAAGTCCTATTTTTTTTCTGCTTTGGCTTTGGTGTATTAAGGTAGTGAAAATATTTTTAACAAACAGTAACATTCTCAATTGGATCAACCAAAAGCTTAAGACCATTAGATTTTTTTTCACAGACTGTATTGGATAATATGACAAGAGTAGAATTTGGGAAGGGCTTTTGCTTTGTAATAACTGTACATATATATAAAGAAAGTCCATAGGAAAACAGATTTTAACTACATTATCTTTGTTGCTATGGAGATTAGGACTGGAACTATATTATATGTAATTTACATGTAAGAAGTGCCTGGGATTTTGGTGTTTATTGCTTTACACAAATCAGTTCTGTGCTAGGATTGGTTTAAGATTTTTTTTTCCTGTAGTGCTGAGTATCTCTTCATGGATGTAGTGTAGTTTGAGTGCTCAAAAATGAGAAATTATTTTACATTTATAAGTTTATGAACATATGTACGTCTTCCTATTTTTATACACGAAGATGCAACAAAATGCTGGTTAGACAATTCTGTTTCATTGTTTGCACTGCTTGAGAATTAGTGTCCATATATAAACACACAGTTCAGTTTATTGCTGTGCCAGAAATTTTTCCAAGTCTGTATCTCCAAATACTAAGAAAAAAAATACTGAAGTTGTTAGTCATCATCGACTTGGGTTTTAATTTTTTTCCTGGAATTTAATAGTTATTTACAGTAAACAAATATTTCTCTTCTAGCTATTGCATCAGTAAGTGACCCAGGAAATTACACCTCACTTTCTGATTTGTCTTCCTATTACAGGCAAACTCAAATCTCTTACTTCCTGCACCATCATCTCTGTCACCACACTCTAAGCTTAGACTGCCGGGCACTCTGAGTATTCCACTGAACCCTCTATATTCTTTCACTGCTGAAAGTGGTAAGTTTCTTTATTTCTTCACTCTTTGTAGGGAAGGGGTGATGACTTCTATGAGGATTTTTTTATTTTCTGCATTTTAAAATTTTGCTGTGCAGCTCTTTCAGGGACTAACCCAGTTATATGTGATATTGTTTATTAAGTGCAATGTGATACGGTCCAACGTTGATGCATGTTTCTTTGTAAAATTTTTTGTACACCTATGTATTAGTGCTGTAAGTTCATAGAAGAGGATGAGATTGCCAGGTTTTCTTAATATTTTGATAATATGTTAATGCTTACTGAAGTATCTTAAACATGGGCACTCAAAAAGAATAGAATTTAAAAGCATATATACTACTACAGAACCATAGTGCTCCATAGTCTATTTGAAGTTGGTTTTAATCTGTTCTTAGATTTTTTTCCCTAAAAATATTTTGTATTGAAAGATTTTGAGAAAAAGGTAAGCAATGCAATTATGTACATTTGTGATGCTTACTTTGCTAATAATATCTGTTTCATTGATAATCACAGTATTTAATAACAAAATTTGTAATTTCATGCCATTTTTTCTGGTCATCTGTAAAATAAGACAGAAAATTGGCACCTTCATTTCAAAGTGTTTTTGTTTTGTATCCTTGAGAAGAGTAAAAAGAATTCCAGAGGGAGGGTGGAATATATAATGAAATAAAAACACGTAATAGAGATTTAAAATGTAGATAATAAAGATAGGAATAATCTCTATAATTATATAGAATTATCTCCTAAAGGCAGACAATTTTTTTTGCAAATGAAGTTATGATTGCTTTTTCTGAGCAGCTGGGGAAATGGTCCTTAGCATGGTCTAAAAGATAGACCACTGGTCTCAGAGTCACTCCTAGTCACTAATTCACAATGCAAATAGCCATGCACCAATTAACTTCAGTATTTTTATTTTCTACCTAAACAGTAGAGCTTGGAGCCATAATAATATTCATCTGTTGCTCAACGGATGCATGTTATTTCCACAGTGTGTAAATCTTATAGAGGCAGTAAAATGCATATGCTTACATATTGTGAATATTTAAAGTGGACTAACACTTTAAAGAACATTAACATATGCCTTTAAGATGCTCTACATGGCTATTCCTATTGTTGCTCAAACCAAGAATTTTATTTTCTTGGATTTTACTTTATGCAGAAGCACAGATAGAAGTGTTGATGGAGACTTCCCAAATAGCATGAGCGAACATAGAAGTATATTACAGCTGTTCATGAACACTCTCAGTGTTTTTGTTTACAAAGCTAATCAGTACTTCCAAGGTGATCCACAGGTACATGAAAGTATTTATACAGGGTAAGCATAGTAAAAAAGGAAATATAGTAGAGAAGAAGCCATGAGACCAGGAAGATTTTAAAGGGAAGGTAACCATAAAAATACTAATGGGCCACTGTCGTAAATGCCTCTCGGAGAGTCCCTTCGGGGGGTCCCGGCTGGCTGTGGCACATCCGACAGTGGGGGACACTCTCCCATTCCCCAGGGGAGTCAGGAGGGCGGCTCAGGCTCTCGCCTTGGCGGGTGAGGCAGGAATACGACTGCGGTGGAAGAAGGAGTGGACTTTGAATGGAGGGATCAGTCCAGGTTTATTAAGGCACTGACCCTGAGCCCAGCATGACCTCGCTTAAAGACAAAAGCCCCGGGTCCGAAAGCACCTTATAAACGGAGGAGGGAATAAAGATAGGGAGCCAATGGGGAAACATGGGGGTATGGACATTGGGAAGATGGACTTCTGGGGAGACCAATGGGGGTAACCTGTGGGAGGAACCCCGGTTCCTGAACCAGTCACTCGATGCCCTTAACAGAAGTTTCTAGGGGAAGGGATGGGCTGCTGAGTGACGGACAGGACACCAGGGAGGGGTTGAGGGAGGAGGCAGGATGGGCAGAACCACTGACATAGGGGAGAACTGGGATAAACCAAGGTACAGAACAATTATAAAAAGGCATATAAAACACAACACAACAGGCCACAACTGAAATAGATTTTTCTGTAAGAAAATGTTTTAAAATTATTAATTATTTCTCTGTTGTTTTGTGGGCCTCCAAGTTGTTTTACTGTGCTACCACAGTAAAAGTACCACTTGTTTTCAGTGAAACATGAAAAATATTTACTTATCTATTTAATCATTCCCCATTTAATCATTCCCACAGTTTATAACTGTGAAGATAAGTGCTGGTGTTCATAGCGCCTAACTGCCAGTTAAATTTTGCTTTTGAATAATAGAAAATCTCTACTTAAACACATCTATTGATTTACTGATTGTGCTGGAAGGACAGAACCATTATTTTCTGTGTTGGTATATATATTTATATATTTATACATTTGTATTTATGTTAATTGGGATGTTGCATTGTTAACAATTGCCTGTACTAGAGATCCAGCAAATGGTTACGTATTCCTGAAGGTTATGTTGACAGTTCAGTTCTGTCACCTTTTGCTGTACATTTAGTGCTTCTTAAAGCAAAACGCAGAATTCCCATTTTCATGTGTAAACCTCTCTTAGCAATATATTTAAGCACGTAACTGGTGCATGCTCTAATACTTTGGTAAGGTGGTAGTTGATATCTTGTAGTAGGGGCAGTGTAGTAGCCTGAATATATGCAGCCCTTTCTTTTTAAAACACAGTTTAATTGTCTTGGTCTTGCCTGAGGTAGGAAACAGTGGAAAAATGGTGTTTCCATTTATGTGCTATATGGGCAGTAGCAGTTACACAGCAGATTATGTATTTTCCTGACTTTTAAATCTTTTCATATCCAGATGCATTTGCAGAATTAGCTGTTTGTGACTTTATAACATAATACTTCAAATAAAAGTAATATTCAGTGCTATGCCTTTTAAATATGTGTGTTCATTTTGACAAATGGGTTCTGTATACCCTGACACATCATGTGTCTTGGCTTTTCTTCAAGTGCATAGTTTCAGAGATTTACAGGCTTTAATGAAGCCCCTGTCTTATTATGCTATTTATTCTGCTATTTCCCCACTTCCCTCAAGATCAGTTAGCTCATGTATGCCAAGGCAGGACTGCCTTTGTTTCCAACCAGTTTGCTCTAAAGTAAGTAATTAATTGTTTAATCATCTGATAGAGAGCTTCAGTATCTTTCTCAATGACAAAATATTCTTTATGTGAGATGAGTAAAGACAAGATCATGATATTAATGACCATGGAGCCCAACCCTCCTACTTAAAGTGGATTTGCCTGGAGCTCAGTACTGTATCCACTTGGGTTTTGAATATCTCTAAGGATGGAGACTCCAAAACATCTCTGGACAACCTATTACAATATTTGACTATTCTTACAGGAAAGGATTTTTAATTATCTTTAAATTATATTTTGTGTATTTCAGTCTGCTTTGGTATATGAGATTATTTCTCCCCTAGTTCAGGACTTGGCATTTCCTCTTGTTGAACTTCAAGAGGTTCTTGTTGGCCCATTGTGTGCCTTGTCAAGGTGCGTCTGAATGGCAGCATGTCCCTCTGCTGTATCAGCTCCTTCTCCCAGACTTTTATCATTTGCAAATTCATTGAGGGTGCACTCAGTCCTATCATCCAGGTCATTAAAGGAGAAGTTCAAGTGTGGACTCCAGTATTGACCTGTGGAGTGCATCACTGGTCTAAAGACTCCAGTTAGATTTCGTGTGAGTGGTTCCAAGCCTCTAAACTCTCCAGCTCAGCCAACTTCCAGTCTGCTTACACACTGCACACTTGAGCTGTCTGTGGGAGTGGTACTGGGGACAGTGTTGAAAGTCTTGCCATATTCAAGGTTAACAACATCTACTGCTTTCCCATTGTGCAGTAGATGCAGTGCTGTGCAAGAGATAGTTTTGTCAAGAGCATGGTTAGAATGATTAGAAAAAGTAATGAATTTTGTCAAATAGTAATTAGCAAATAAGTGCCACAAAATAGGTACAAGACATGGATCTACTTATTTTTATGTGTTATGTATAAAGCACTTCATTAGAGACATTTCATCAGATTTAATAGAATTAAAGAAGATGTGTGTTGTTTTCCTTCCTCTCACAAAGATTGTTTTAAATTTGAGGGAAAGGCATGGAACTTAGGTTTTTTTACCATCTGTCATGATAGCCTGTTAGCTGAAATTTTTCATCAAAAGTGTGACTCATTTTACCACATCAGGGTAATTTTTGTGTCTGCCTCAGTATAGTTGTAGCTGCGCTCATAGCTTTGTCAGTAATTTGAAAAGTTTGTCTTCGGAGAAAGTCATCCCCTTTGAGTTTTACATTTGTAATTTAGATTCGCATAGTCTTAGGGGTCTTTAGTACTGTAAGGAATCTGTCCCTAAAGGTATGTAGTATTTAAGGTTGCTGAACTTCTTTTCTTCTTCCTTTCCTTTTCTTTCCTTTTTTTTTTTTCTTTTTTTATCTTCCTTGGTAATACAATTTGATTAAGATCTGCCTTTGATAGTCAGAATTGAGGTTTTACTTTGCCTGTGCCGTGTAGCTCTGGCTATGCTCATGCTTAGTGCTAGTTTTATCATACCTGGCCTGTAGTGCTGTTCTGCAACACTGCACTATAGCATTATCCAGGAGTTTGTCTTAAACATTCCTGTCTCTTTCTTCTCATATGTTCCTCTTTCATAACTTCTTCCAGGATGACCCATTTCCTAGTTGTTTTTTTAACAAATAGGGAAATAAGAAAAATTCCAGCTTTTCAATTGCTTGTTCTAGCTGACAGACATTAAAATCCCCTCCGGTTTTGTTTGCCTTTCCTCCTTAAGACTGAGAGCATCTTTGGACAGTGAAATCACCTTCCTATGAGACACTGTTTTGGAGGTCTGTGGCATGCCATGAAAGAAATATCCGGCATCTTTGGGCCTTATTCAACAGTGACTCTTCAATAACTACCATTATGTTCAGGACATGCTTTCTAAAATAAGTTTTAGGTTTCAAGTCATTGTAATTAACAGTGACCCTAATTGTTAATTATGTGGGAGATTGAAGCTCGACTATAAATACTACACAGATCTGTTCACTGAAATTTGGACTTCAATAAAACCAGTTAATTAAACTTGCTCCTAAAAATTAATTACGTATGTGCTAGAAACGTGATGGTTCTTGTATCTTTAAAGAAAATCTCAAAAACAAAAAACACAACATTTTGGCAAGGTTGAGAACAATTAGAAATTTTCTCTCCATTAACACAACTGACAGACAAAGGTGTTTTCCACCTATATGAAGGGAAAGCTTCAAAGCACTCTTTATTGCTCTCTAAAAAATTAACAAAACTGACTTCACATTTAAGTCCTCTCCTACATTTGATAGACTATTTAAAACTGCTTCTTTCAGTCTCAAGTAAATGCTGAAATAGTTTTCTACATCAAAGATATCAGAAATACTCATGTATCAGTTAAATGTTCTTAAAATACCATCTTTATTCTTGGGTTTTTTTAGAATCAGAAGAAGGAGGTACAGTTTTGCTGCACCAAGTAGCAAAATTCACATTGTGCAGAGATGCTGTGTCGAAAGTTGCAGTCTCATATCTATGTTAAATCATTGTTTTTTTTTTTCCCCCCGGTATTTCATACTTTCTCCCCTACTCTGTAAGGTTTATCCTTTAATACTGCAACAGCCTTGGAGGAATTGGATGGGTTTGTTTGGATTTTTTGGTGGTATATGCCTTTCACATTATTTTGTGCCACTCAAGGAAGAATGTCTGCAGAAAGCTTGTTCGGTGTGGCCTTATGCTTTGTGTCTATTACTAAGAAACTCTTAGCGGAAGGAAGACTGACACAAACTGTAATTGAACATGTATCAAATGAACAATTTAATTCAATTTCATTATTCTAATAACTTCTTTTTTCTAATTTGAGAATAATAATCAACAAAATGTTGCAAAGAGATACAAAAAACAGCAAAGTTTATAATAATTGAGTGCATGTATGTGTACTATATCATCCAAGTACAAGATGAAATATTTGTAGTATGTCTTGAAAGAAGTGACTGAAAGACGTAAGATGACTGAAAGAAGCCATGTGGTACAGGTGGCAGCATTGCCACCTTCCCTGCACTACTGTGCTGAAAATACGTAATTTTGACCTTGGGGGGAACATTTTTGTTTAGAGGGAGTGTCAGTGGGAGTGCCCTTTGGAGAAATCTGTTACTGGGATCCAATCCCTGCAGGCAGATTGGATGGCACACAGATCACTGGATACATACTTTTTTTTTAATCCTAGCATATTAGTGTTAATACTGTATTTTAACAAATCATATTTTAATGTAGGAGTGAAATATCTTCCTATCCACTTTTTAAGAGAAATATCTTGAGTGTGTGTAAAAGACTTCTTGCCAAGAGTATAAACATAAGAAAAGAACTCAATTTTGTTTTGAAAGAATATTGGGTGTATCTGTTCCCTGTTGAATTGTAATGAATGCTGCCTCATTAGCTCACCCAGCAGCTTCATTTAGATTTGCTGTGATGGTGAAAGCAATTAAGCCTTCAGGGCTGCACAGATCAGAGCTATGGAAATGGTGTAGCAATTTGCCATACTGTCTAAGTTCCATTGATATTTTTCTTTTTATCCCCACATCTTCTTAAAATTGGGGTAGAAGCATGTTATGGTGAAGAGAACCAAACACACAGCTAAAAGTGGTTCAGAACCCACACTATTAGTTTAAAGTGGTTTGAGTGTAGTACAATCTGCTATAGGTAATGATAGGAAACTAATTTTACTTCATTTTATTTATGAAAAAACTTACAAAAGGAAAGTAGGTAATGTATAATAATTTCATGCAGTTTCTCAATTTCATTAGCATTGGTGAGTCTGCTGGCCTTTTTTTTGTGTTATTGATTAAGAAAATAATGAAGTGATGTTATGAGGCCTGTGCCAAATAGTTTAGTAGTCTTTTCATTGTTTGCCTGACCTGTTCATCTTTTCCATTTATTCTTACTGCTACTACTCCCTCCTTCCACAGAGGGAGGAATGCAAGTTTCCCCTTCACTAAGGGATATTCCTAATGGCCTTGATGTGGTCAGGCAGTCCAGTGGGCAAAATATGTTTTGGTTAGCAGTCTGCTACCCATTAAGTCTGGAACTGGACAGAAATGCAGAACACTTTCAGTATGTGCTATAGAGGTGCTGCCAACATAGGAAGTGATGCATGAGAATAAATGCTTGTGGAGTGGTTAGCTTCCTGCAAGCTGCAATCTGCTGCTAGTAGATTATGTCATGTGTTTGAAAAAGGGGAATGTGCATCAAGATGAAAGAAATAAGTGCCTAGTACTTGTATCTCACTTGCAGTTATTTTTCTATGTTCTTACACAATTTTTTGTCTTCCTGCTCTGTCACATATCTGAAGAACTAATTCTACCTGACACACTTTTCAGAAAATGAAACTTAAAAAATTCTTGAGAGAATAGTTCTTATATTTTTATGGGGGTGGATTTTTTTTTAATGTGATCCTTTTCATTTAATTATTCTAGTGGGACACTGATGCCAAAAAAATTAAAAATTTTGCCTTGTATTGTCTTTTAAATGTAGAAATGAGAGTTGCTTTCTGTTATTGCAAGAAAAATCTTATTGCTACTTTGAAGAATTATCACGTTTTCTGTAATTTGTAGGATGTAATTGATTTTAACTCTGTGGCTGGATCAAGTATGTATGTTTTCTTTCTTTTGGAAACTAAATTACTTAAATATCCCCACCACCACTTGGTTTCCAATAATAGATAGCAATAATGATAGCAATAATGCAAAATACTAGCACTTTGTAAGTGAGTAAACTTGACTTATTTTAGTCCCTTGGTTTTTGAGTATGTTATTCTGTTGTGATATTTTTTCCTCCTATTAATCAAAGATAAATATACCTTACAGTCATTACAATACAAGCCTTTGTTTTAACTAAAGATTACTGCATAGTCACTGAGAATTTATTATAATGAATTCAGTCTTAGATCCAGTTAGCAGATTTTCTCTTTATTTTTTAAAAGCTGGTAGGAGAACTCAGTAGAGAACTCAGAGAGAAATCACCAGCTCAGCACCACAGATCAGCTCATAGCAAGTGTCAACTGACATAATTACACTCATGTTTGCCTAAAGTATTTTTACCATAAGCAGAAAAGCATTAATTTTAAAATGCTTTTTTATATATGTCTCTTAACTTGAATGGGAACTCCCCTGGGAAAAATGATCATTCATTTTAAGATATTCATATCTCTTACTTTGACTTAAGGGAAATGTGTAAGAGAAGGGAGAAAGACAGAAAATGAAACTTGTTTTTATTATTATTTGCTTATAACGGTATGGAAGAACTGAAAAATAGAGCTTAAAGATATTTTTCTCGAAGTCAGTTTTCTTTTAAAACAATAGGAACATGTATCACAAGATGTTTTTGTAATTTTTTTATACCTCATTCTTTTATTACCTATTTGGTTATACCATTTACATTTTGAAGTATCTGTGATTCAGTTTCTTCAGTGCAGATAGATTACAAAAGCTCATGATGTTCCAGCTTACAGATGACTTTGGCAGTAAATAAAAATTAAGAGTATCAGGACACACCTGTGCCTTCATCATGGCTTACAGGCAGCTCAGGCCATTCTGCAGGGGAAGGAACTTCCTCAGAGCTCTGTGACCCTGCTGTACTGCCCACATCATTGGACAGTGTCGAGAGTTCTGGCTCAAGGCACAAATACAGGAGCTTGTTTTAAGGTAGAAGAGCTGGGTGTTTACATTTATAAAATGAATAGTAAAAAATGATTTTTTAATTTGAAAACATAAGTTGCATAGGTAGACTCATCTAACCACAAAAATCTTCCAATATAATAATAAAGACACAGAGACATAACCATTAGCATTAATGACAGTCTAGTTCTTCTATTGTAAAAGGTTGCTTATCCAGTTTCTTCTATCTGATTGATAAGATTTTATAAATGTCAGAAGAGTTTTTATTTTCTAGTTAAACTTGCTAGAATTGTTTATACTGAGATCAAAGATACACATGTTCCTTTATTATATGTTCTTTCTCATGGTTTTTCTAGGTAAGTTAATTAAAATATTTCTCTAAAAATTACACTAAATACAGAGCACAATAACAGCAATCTTTGAAGATTCCAAAAACTTTATCTAAAGAACACCATTTATATTTACTTGAAATTGGTGTATGTTAGGGTAATTACTGCTGAGCCTTCAGGCTAAAGGAAGTACTCTCAGCCAAATTATACAAGGGTGTGGATTAAATGAAGCATTACTCTCTCTTTGGCAGCCGAGGCTATAGATTGCAAAATCAGGGTGTGACGTAGTACTGTGGTAAGTCTCTGCCAAAAGTGATTTGGCCTAAGTGTGCCCTTACTTTCTCAGTTATGTGGATCCTGAAACAACTGAATCTAATTAATTCCTAAGTAGAGAGGTCCTGTTAACTGTTTTCTCTCTGAGCTTGTCTGTGATTTTGGGATACTGAGCCACAAGACAACAACATGCGTGAGTGAAATTTCAGCTGGTCACGGAGGGGCAAACAGTCCTTCTACCAAGCACCATGGAGTAAAGTATCAGTTCTCTTGTCCAGCAGAAAGCTCAAATCAGCAAAGATGCTGTCTATACAGCAGTAAACATGAATGAATAAAATGGGGAAATTGATCCCTGCTTGTATTGCTCCAATCCTTCTGTTCCTGTCGTTTCCAGAGGAGCTGGGAGGAATATGCAAAGACCCCAGTAGCAGCCATTGTGCACAGGAGGGAGACATCTCCATCTCCCAAGAGGAGACCAAAGTACTTTGACTTCATTGCTGGTTTTACAAGTTAGCAAATCCTAAGTGCATTAAAAAAAAAAATCTGTATTTTAAACATACATTATCCGTCTCATTTTGGTACTCACACATACTTTTTCAATCGTCTTAAAAAGCCTTTGCTAATTTTGTTGATAGATTTTTATGTGTGAAGTAATTAAACTTCCATGGGTTCATACACCCTTTGTTACTCTTCTTGATGAAGCACCAATTTCAGTGAGAGCAAACCTCCCTGACATGATTAATGCTGTTAATATAACACCTTTTAAGTTAACTTTGGGTTTATGTGGTCTGTAGTATGCTCTGCAGTAGGTTGTGGTACTGATGCCATTTGGTCATTGTAGTTTGATATAGATCATGTTGGTCCTGTAGAAACTAATGATAGAGGACGGTGGCTTGGGAAGGCATTAAGAAAGCAGAAGGCAGGTGCAGAGAAGTGAGGGCTTCTGTGGGCTTCTAACTCAGACATTGCTTTTGTCAAACAGTAGTTTGCTGTTACATGCAGAGCTGGCCTCAGTGTGGTGCCTTGATCCAGATGAAATGAGATCTTCACTGTAGCCTGCATGCTCATCGTTAGCTTGCTTTCTTGCTCGCTGAAGGTTGTAAGGAACAGTGACTCATTGCTTGTTGGCCTCAAATGAAGCGCTAGAATTCTCTTAAAACTCTGCTTCTGAAAACTTGTGTTTGGGTGTTTTCTGCAACCTTATGGCATGCAGTGAAGGAAGAGATTGCAGAGGTTCCTTTCTCATGTTTTCCTCTCACAATTAGGGCTCAGTTTCTTCAGTTTTTACTTCCTCAGGCAAAGAAAAAAGATTCAAGTGACAAACAGGCAAATACAAAAAAACTCTTTTAGTGTCTCCTCTGACCCTGGGGTTTGTTCTGGCTTGCTGGACCGTCCTTTTGCAGAAGGCTCTTACTCAACCATGTAATGGATAATACTCAACAATCTGTATCTCATCTAAAGATTGACTCCAGTGTACTGCATCCCCATATGATTTTAGATATCACATCTCCTTTTCCTGTCCTGTCAGTCTCTACTCCAGCTGTCTATCTGTGCTAGCTTTTGGTGCCTCATTGATTGGGGTTTTTTTACAGATTAGCTGAAGGGTGTTGCAGTGGCATACAGGTCTTTCTGGAATCCTTTCAGAGCCTGACTGGTCAAAGGAAGCAGACTGCTGCAACTAATATAACATAATTAACATACAGAAATAATAACAAAATAGTAAGCAAATAATACAGAAAATTGGAGCTTCTTTCAAAATATGTGTTGAGCATCTTTTGGTGTGACAAATTGCCTAGTAGCAATTTGAAGTGTCGTGAGAATTCATTCACCAAACTTCTGGTTGTCACTATGCTCCTGCAGGGCATAATAAGATTGACTTTGTGAGATGTTGTATTTTCAGGTTAAGACCTTGAATAGGTTTCATTTTCCTACTCCTTGCATCTTTGAGTTGTCAATTATGGATAATCACATTTAAGAAGAGTTCACCTCTGTAAAAGTGGACCTATCCTTAAAGTGGGGAGGTTTTTGTGACAGTCTCAATACAGAGAAGGTATGTGTGAGGTGCCTCTTCTGCCTATTCAGGAGAATGTTGTAACAGAGTGGCACATGTTGCTAGTTGAAGAACTTCTGCTCTGAGCCAGGCCCTAGCTGAAACCAGGTAGGTTTCTTTCCTATGAGGACTCCTAGCATGTTCTTGGAATTTTTCGTTTTCTAAATAATTTTAAACACAAGTTCTGAATATATATTTTGATTAATTGGTGGCAAGTTTTCACCTTTTGTGTCCAGCAGTTCAGTCTAATGTAATGTATGTTCTGTCAAATTATATTTGCTCCTGATTTGGCTGCTTCTGCACAAAAAACAGCAACGAGAGGAGAAGAAATATAGTTGTTCTACTGTTATTTGCAAGATTTGGGATGTAGTGCCCACCTAATGCACATCTCTAACATACCACATCATGTGTACCTTGATAACAGTACTTAATTGGAAATTTGTTTTCCTTCTGGTACAGAACATAAAAGAAGCTTCCATCTTTGTTTACTACTCACACATGTAAAGGATCTTCAGCAGTTGAAACTGTAGTTTCAATTAAGACTCTTCCTGCAAATCAGCTTTTCTTAACAAAACAATTTTCAGAGTAAGTTCCAGGAATCACTCAAAGAGAACAAGGTGTGTCCACGGTTGTCTGTATCACCAGTTCTTGAGTTAATAATTGGCACGTAAATGTGCAAAACCATCTAGGAAGGTTTACTGAATAAGGCTATTTGTGGGAAATAGTAAAAGTAAGAAGATTTTTAGAAAGTTTAAAAAGTAGATTTCAGAAATCACAGCTATTAAAATATATGCTTTTAGATTTCCAAACTTAAGAGTGTTACTAGACAATTTTCTGTGGTTTTCATTTGCTTGGTCCTTTTGAAGAAGCAAAAGTTTGTAGCAGTTGGTGATTAAGTCAGTTTTAAAGAAACTCGGATATCATTCATGGTACATAGAAATGGGTGGTTCCTTTTAGAAAAGGCTATGGAGAATAATTTCCTGTCCTTGAATATTCAGACCTTAATCACCTTCCTCTTACTGATGATTATGAAAACTTAGCACTTAATACTTTTGTCTGGGTTTTGGCTTATTGAAGATGCTGGATGAGCATAGCCAAGTAGTGATTTTAGCTGCAACTGGTAGTCAAACCAGAGAGGATGGGTCATATAATTAGGCTTACATGTTAAAGTACTGTAGTTTTTAACAGTTTGGCACTACCTATGTGATAATGTGAAAAAAGCTAGTGTGTTATTGTATTAAGCACTTAAATTGTATTTCATGATACTGTAAAAAATAGTCAAACAGTATTTCTTCTTTCAGAATTTAATTTTCATTATTATTTTTGTTTGCATCTTTTGATGTGCAGTGCAAATACTCTTGCTTGCAAAATTCCTATACAAACAAGATGTTAATTCACTGGATAGGACAGTTACTTCTACTTTCTGGCTTGCCTCTGAGATAGTGAAAAGTTGTACTGTCTTCTAATCCCAGCTGTAGCATTTTGTGTTCCTGACTGAACCTGGGAGAGAATCCTGTTGCCTCCAAGATAATCCAGAGTTTTAGAAATGTGGTCTTAATCTAAAGCTGGGTACAGCCACTATTTATGAATCTGCCTGTCTTGATTTGCCTTCTTTTACCTCTTCTCAGATCAGGTACTGCTGTTGTGAATTAAATGGAGTATTGCCTCCTTATTATGTTCAATGCAAACATTTTCCATGCTAAAAACCTTCGCAGACCTTGTAGGTAAAGGAAACTGAAAAATCAATATAATTGAAATCCCAGCTGGATCTCCAATGTGTTGCTTTAATGTTGGACATAACATTTCAGTATATTTTCCTCTGTAACAGATGATATCAACATTAGTCTCAAGTGCTTTTTCATCTGTTATTTACAAGGAAATATATTCAGGTTTTTGTTACCAAAGTGATTTCAGGACATTATTTTATTTTCCTATACGATTGGATGCTAATTAGAAAGGGCTTACTTATTCATACATGTTTTATTCACTGGTATGTAGAAAAAATTTCTAAAAGTACTTTATTCACAAATTTTCTGCAAACTCAAAAAGTGTGCATGTGAGAAAACTCTCATGGAGTAGTTTGGTTTCACCACACATATATTTCCATAAAATATCTGACCAGTCTAGTTTCTGAACTACAAAATGGAAAGTAAACTTGGGGGTGTATTCTAAAGACATGATCTTCTATTTCTGAATATAGAAGTATGTTTGCTATGAACTTTTTTCCTTACTCTTTTGATTTGAGGCCAAATTAAAAATCTTACATAATGGTTTCCTGATAAAGTGTCTGCCAATGGTCCTTAATTTTTCAGGTTTGATAATATATGAACTGTTCGGTTATTTCATGGAATTTTCTGGTAATACTTTGTCAAAATTAATATTCAGTACTAGCTGAAAGTGCTGATGTCATAGAGAAAGTAGTGGCTATTCTGGTCATGATAAAGACCTGGAATATCAAACTGACTTACTTTTTCCAGCATATTGCTCATGATGTTGGTGATACTATTTTACCTTGAATGTAAATGTTAGGAAAATGCTACATAAGCAGTTACAAGATTTGATTTTTTTTAAATGTTTTTGCAGTCAAGATGTGATTTGACATTGTGAGGCTTGCTGGGTAATATAGAAATTCAGTAGTTTATGCAGTAACTAGTTGTTTTTACTTAGCTGACAAGACTTTGCATTGCAAAACTGTGTTAATGGCTGATTTTGAAAGGTATTTGTGGTATTCTAAGCATATTTTCTTAAGCTTTCCACTTGTAGAATGGCAAGCTAATTTGATTTAAGTAACTCTGAGTAACAAGCCATTGCTGAATTCCTGTTGTGGGAAGAACCATGAGAAAAAATTACTTTGTTTTCCTTCCTTGCATAATTTTCATTCTTTGTCTTTTCTTTGTAGTTAAGTATGTTTTTTTTAAAGACATTAATAGAGTTATGAGGTCATAAGATACTTGACTTTGAGAGTTGCAGATAGAGTTAAATTCTGTTTAACTGTATTACATAGGAATTACTTGTATTAATAGATAAAATTTAACTGTTCTACATATTTTTAGAAAGCAGATAATAATAAATCCTGCTTAAGAGCTCCAATCCCTCTGATTCAGAGAGGGTAGGTAAAGTAGAGCAAAAATATTATTAAAGCCAAAAGTGAAGGTTGCCACTTCAGTGTTGGGCATCTACAGCTCCAAGGGACTGCAGTTTTTATATTTTGTGAAGTATTTTTTGTTCAGGAGCACCATAAACTACATGTAATAGAATACAAATAAGTTTATTTTCTATTTTATTTTAGTTTGTTTGCTTTTAAATAGTCCAGATTAGCTTAGCAAAACTAATAATGACTTTCTCAGGATATCTGCAGCACGAGAAGAAAAATAACTCTTATTAATACAAAGAATGCGTCACAGTCTTCATTTTCCTTACATCTTTTTTATCTGCTATCTAAAACTTGTAAATAATGCTGCCAATCTGATTTCAGAAACCTGATGGTATCTGTGCAGCCTTATTGATGTTTGCTGTAGAATCACCTTCTGTTCTCGAAGTTGTAGAAAGAAACAACTGGATAGTATAACCTGTGCTCATTTTCAGTGATATCTGCTGCCATTGTGATACAATTTTAGAAGTTGTCATAAATTAGCACGTTCCTGATTAGCATGAATTCAATAAATGTTCTTTACTTCAAAAGAATGCTTGGGACACGTGCTACTACTTGCATTGTTTATATATGGTACTGTAGAAACTTAACATTTGCAAGAAAAATGTAAGATGATGGTTTGATAAGGTTACTCAGAAATAATTAGGTGGGTGTGTAGGCTGCTAAATGTATTTGATTTTAATCTCTAATTAAAAAGTTGGATTTTTAAATTGTTTTTGTGATGCAATAGTTTTTACTTCATTATGCTTTTTGTAAATAGGGGCCAAATTCTGCCCGTATAAGTACAGAATAAATGTTTTCAAATGAAACCCAAAGCCAGTGACAGACAGATTATCTCTATAGTCCTCCTCATGGAGGATTATTCTCAGAGCAAACACATGTATGTGCCCTTGTATACCTTGAACCAGGAATGAAAATGATGGCTAACCTTGAATGAATATCTCTATGCATTCTTTTGGCTGATGGGAGATTAATTATGTTGTGGGATCTGGCACTGCCAGAAGCATAGTGTTTTCATGTTAGTGCTGTCTGATTCTGAGGTCTCTTATATGAGTATTGGAATTGGTTGATGTTACAGCAAAGGTATCTCTCTGTGGATCTACAGGTGTGAATTTAAGCCTTGCTCTGATCCACTGCTCCAGTGTTTACTTAACTCTGCTGCAAGGACAAGCTACCTGGTCACTTGAGCTGTGGAATCAGAGAACCAGATGCATTAGCTAGAGATAACTTTATCAATCCTTAGATTAGGAAGTTACTGTGTTAAAGCACACTAAAGCAGTTGTGGCTCTCGCTTCAGGAAAACTGTGACTTGTTCATGGTTTGGGAATCGGGGGTTCTCCTAGTAGCTGTAGCTGAGGCATCCACTGGGAAATCACATGCTGTGTTAAAGAAGCTGCAGCACAATGTATGGAGCTGCATGGTCCTGAATTGTGTAACTCCCTAGAGGTTTTTCCCTAGATAACTTTTCTTCATATCAGTGTTTAATAAACAATTGGTTGAAAAGGTATACATTACTTACTTTTTCATTGGAAGCCTATCCTTCTGTACAGACTTTTCTATATAGTGTAGTATTTTGAATGGCGAACAAAGCCTGATCTATTGACATAATTTCCCAAGATTATTTTGTTTGTTTGCAAGTTTTGATTGTATTAATAGGGATGGGGAAGGGAAACAAAAATAAGTTATGCTTTTCCACGTATCAGCACAACTCTTTCAGCTGAACTTGGAGAGGGTAAGGTGGGGTGGATTTGGTTTTTTTTATGCCTGCCATCTAGATAACTCTCCACTAACTGGAGGAGTGACATCTGGCAGCAGTAGAGCTGCCAGAGCTTTTTTGTCTCTCATTTTACTGAAGTGTATATAGCATGTGAAGAGCTCTCATATGCAATGGGCAAAATAAATAAACAGATGTTTCTCTATATAACTTATAAAAAGTGAGACAGTAAACAGAGAGGGAATCTATTTGTCTATTTGTCCTATAGATTTTGGGTTTTGGTTTTAAGATAGATTTAGGTTAATAAATTGGAACCCCACTTAGAAAATGAGAATGACATTGAGGAGACAGTTCAATCTCTTCCGGATGCTTTGATAGAAGAGAAAATTGGGAAAAGGACAAGGAGAGTGCTAGTAATGGCAGGGGCTGACACTGAGTAGACTTCTGTCAGTGCAGAACACACTGCAAGTATCTCGTGGGTGTTCATAGAAGACCTTTGCATTCAGTAATGTTGCCCTCATGGCACCTTTGTACATACAGCATATGCGAACTGCCTGTTTTAATTTAAGCACATATATTTTAAGTGGTGCAAGATCACAGAATCACATCACTGAGTTCAAGTTTTACCAAGAGTCAACTTGTCAACTAGACCATGGCACTAAGTGTCACATCCAGTTGTTTCTTGAACACTTCCAGGGATGATGACTCCATCAGCTCCCTGGACAGTCCATTCCGATGCTTAACAACCACTTCCATGAAGAAATTCTTCCTGATGTCTACCCTAGTGCAGTTTGAGACCATTTCTTCTTGTCCTGTCACTATGATACAGATTAAACTTCACTGAAACAGTTTTCAATACACTTTGGTCCTATCAATTCTGCTGTTCAGTCTGGAGTATCTTAAAAATCATAGGTGCTAGACTAAGTTACGTAGAACAGAGTTGGAAGTGGGTTTTCACGTAAAGCAATGAATTTTAGCAAAACATCTGCTTTGCTGGTAAAATGAGAAGGTATGCTTGTGTTAAGTAGGTGCATCCACTCCTTTCATTTTGTGTGAACTGCATCTGAAAATGTTTGTGATGGGTTTTAAGTGTATTTGTGATCATGTGTTTAAATAAAGGAAAACAGGTTCTTACCCAATGTATAAACAATCTTTTTATATAATGAATTCTCTTTGATCTATTAGGACATAATTGGTTTGAGGATAAAGTCATTGAGAGAAAATTAATATATATTTAGATCATAACAAAATTATCTTCATTCCCTTACATTATACATAGTTTAAAAAATGGAATTTCAGAAATAGATGAAAGCTTTTACTTTAAAACCTGAAAACTTTACTTCAGAACCTAAAGTAGAGATTATATTGCATACTAAAAGATCCTTTGGTCACACTACACTAGGTGACTCTGCTGAAAACATGATTCTCATTACTGGAAACAGTTTTAAAGCCACAGATGATGAGTAGAAAGAGGAAAGAACTGATCTACACATATTCATCTAATATCTGACTTTACTTTTTTTCCAGTGTTTGTTATTTAATTGGGTGTATTTTAAATACACTGTGTTGCAAGAGACCATGATATAATTCATAAGAATGTCTGCAATAAGAAATACCATTTCCTAGAGGCATTGTTTATTTTCATGTCTTCCAGGATTTTTTTTGTGGGTTTTGAGGCATTAGCAATTAGTATAAACCTAAAGTAAAACTCAGTTAAAAACAGAATAGTGTGTAATTAGAGTAGGTAAGATTTTTTTTCTCTCTGCGTGCTTTAGAGTTGTTTGTCACAGAAACGTCTGAATATATTAACATATTTCAGTTTTCTTAGATACATATTTGTCCTTTGCTGTGTGATTTTCTGTGAATTTTCGAGGGTGAACTTCTGGATGATTTCATTATCTGTAGATTCTGTGTGATGGAAGCCTTAGAGATTTATTAGGCTCAAATACCTTTAGTAATTACAAAATTAATTTATCAAGAACATTTCAGAAAGTAAGAAAAAGCTTTCTTTTGAAAGGTACATTAAAACAGGAGTTCTTCTGTAGTGAATGTTCTCTTAGCCTTTTTTAAAACAGCATTTTTTTCACGAAAACATTTCACACTGGGTGATTATAGCCAGTCCAGTAGGATAAAAGTGGAATTATGTGACTGCCTAGAAAGACTTCTTTCCCTTTTCTGCTTCTTATGCTATTGGTTTAAAACAAAATCACTAAAGAGGCTGTTATTTAAAAGGAAGTGTTCTTAATTATTCTAAGTACTATGCTGGGGCACTGTTCCTGCTGTCATATCAATTTCTATATAAGTCAACTTTA
>WBNO01005226.1:0-60802 GCA_013400575.1 Peucedramus taeniatus | reverse complement strand
TCTTCTTTCCTCTTAGGTTGCAGTTATACTGGCAAAGAGTAAATTGCCAGAAGTGACCGAAGAGAACTGAGGGTACACTTTCAGTTCTCTGTTCAAATTGTACAGAAAACTACCACAGTTTCAGACTCCTCTCAAGGCAGACAGATACACTGTTTTTCAAACCAGTTCTTTGATGGGCTCACAACATAATTGTAACAATAGGATTACGTGGAATCTATTTTCCAATTTACGTGGAATTCTTCTCTGAAGAAGAGCTGTCCTGCTTTTAAATTGTGTTGATGTGAAAATTCTGATGACTTGAGGTAAAGGATTAGCATCTCTTGTTTTGAGATGCCTGATTTGCAACTAGACATTAACAGTAAGTTCTCCTAGAAGTAATATGTTCTTCTCATGTAAAATTCCATGTAAAGGAAACCACTGAAGAATCAATGCAGAGTAATAGGAAATGCAGTAATTCATATATTGATACTTTCATTGGGAAGATTAGCTTCTCAAGATGTATATGGTTTTGAAGGTGAAGGCAGCAGATAGGAAAGGAGATTGTTGGAGAGTACAAGTAAAACATCTGCATCAATAAAAATGCTTCTCCATTAGGGATTCCACTAGGACAGTCTAGATTGCTCTGGGTGTTGGGGCTGTTTCAGGCTTGACCTTACAAGGCATTTAATGACCTTTCTATGAGCTCAGACTAAGAGAGAGTCCCAGCAGGTCACGGTGTCCTGTAGACTTAATTTTTAGATCAAGTGGAAATGTCCTTCTGGAATCCAGACCTCCGTTTGAGTATAGAAGTTAAAAAGCGTGTACAGCCTGGATGAGAGGGAACCAAAGCAAGCACTGCTGAGGCTGTTAGTCACACCTGCTTGATGTCATTTACATGCTTCATCAAGCATGGAACCATATCAAGCCCATAGCTGTGGAGCATTGCTTTAAAATTCTACTGCTTCATTTGGGGAAGAAGGGATGGATATTCCCTTGCTTGCTGAACGGAGCTTGTTTTGTGAATGAGGAAGATTTGAACAGGTTTTTTGGTTGGCTTGGGTTTGTTTTGTTTGCTTGGCAGTTTATAATATGACTGTTTTGAATGTAGGGGCTACAAAAAGGGATGCTTGATAATTAAAACCAAGTAACAGATAGCATTACTTTGTGATAACCAATAGGCATGATCATAGAATATTTGTGCCCAGGTGTGCTGTAGTCTGTTTATACCTCAAGCAAAGTAATAAGAATTTTCTGTTTGTTTTGTCTCTAGTCATGGAAAACACTGAGAGTGAACCAGTGCCAGCTTCTAGAATTCCGTACAGCACTCCTTATATCTTTGAGTAACACATCTGTTTGTCCTACACCTGCAGCATGGCAGGTCTGCACTGCCCTTTATTGGGGCTTAACTGGGAATATGGATCTAACCATACAGTTTTCATCTGATAAGCAGCTGAATGTAGAAGCTGCACAGGAGTACTGACATGCATAAATGTACAGTTCAGGAGCACTTGGAAGTAATGTGTGTTTTCCTTAGAAAAATATGATGGTCAATGATGTTACAGATAAAAATGCAGAGTAATGTTGTTTTTAATTAAAACTTAAATATTTTTCCAGACAAACAATTGTTTTTATCAAATATTTTATATTTTTTTAATCTTAGTAATAAAAAATTTGTGTGAGTTGGCACAACACTCCCATGCTCAAATTGGCTGTCTTGAAAATAATTTTTATCATGCAGGTATTTTATTGGTTTTCAGTTTGTTTGTTTTTTCTTCAAAGACGATACAACATGTGTATGTGATAATATATCCATATGTAGTATCATCTGTAGTATCTGGTTTTCTGACTTTGTGAGTGTGTAGATAACAATATTAATAGGAGTAATATCACCACTGACTTTTGGTTAGTGCTGAACAAAATTTTTAGCAAATAGCTTATTTGAAAAAAGGTTGCTTTCAGGACTACTGTCTTGAAGTATGGGTTTAATTCAGAAAATGGTTTACATTCTCATCTCTTTCTTCTTCTTAAAAGAGGTGGGGGAAAGTAATAAAAGCAAATTTAGCCTTTCAAAATAAAGTATTTCAGAATTTATACAAGATTTTTCGAAATTATTAAGCTCAAAATGTTTTTAATTCATACATGAAGCTGAATAATCCATTATTGCATGTATTTAGGATTTCTCACAAGTAGATTAGTCACATGCAGATATGCAGGAGCATGGTTTAACTACAGTTATTTAGCTTGCAGCTTTTATTCTAGTTAGAAATATCCAAATATCTTAATGATTAAACATTTATGGGTAAATCTCCTGTGAAAGTCAAAACCACTAGGCTTTGGAAAACATACTGTAGGTGGAGTTGTGCAAGTTTCTTTGTGGAGCTGTGCCAGTACATGGGAATCTGAATCTGAAAAATCCTCTTTATTCAGATACTAGACTCCTCTAAAGCAGGTTTTTGGTGTGGCAAATGAAAATGAGTTTTCAGAACTTATTTTTCTTTAAAAACAAAACTTGTTTCAAAGCTGGTCTCACAGAGAAAATCCAGTGAGCTTAACTCTGTGTTGCCTGGCATTTCTGTACTTGAGAAACTGTTCTCCAGTGAAGTGGTAGCATTTTTCACTGTCATGTTCAACGATTTTCAGATTTTTTTGTATCTTTTCTTTTTAAGATGTTTTCTTAAGTATACAGCTGAGGAGACCAATAACAAAAAGATAAATCCATAGATGATGAAAGGATTTTCCTGAGCTTAGTAGTTAACATAATAGTCTGAAAAGAAAAGAATTTACAAGTACTTGTTCAAGTGTGCTATGTAGAGAGTGAATAAAATAAACAGCAAGATGTGTTGTGATAGGAACTCAGATGATCAAAGGGAACCACTGAATAGGAATAGTTATTCTTTCAGATAAAATAAGGAAGTAATTCCTTTGTGAGTTTTTGTGATCATTTCTGTTGGAAAACTTTGTATGCATTACTTGGAATTTCAATAAAGAGAAAAGCAATACAGCCTAGATAATAGTGTCAGCTTTGAGCACGAGGTGGCATGTGGACATAGCTTGAGCTACTTCTCCAAATCATTTGAATGGAAATATTGGATTAGTTAACCTTGTGTCAGGTCTGTTAGTTAAATAAACCCTCCAACTGTTCCTGACTGAAGGATGCGTAGTTGTGACTGAAAGATGCTGCTGCTTTTCATTAGAATTTTGTCAAACATACCCTGCTAACATAATGATTTTAAAATAAAATGGTTTATTCGATGGAAAAGGATAACAAGCAGAAAATTCACAGCCTTTTCTTTTCACAGGGTGCTTCAGCCCAGTAGGAAATCCTCTTAGTCGAACACTATTGGGTAGACTACAGAAGGTAAGGAATTCTCTTTGCATTTTTTTAAAATTGATGTTTAACTATAAAATGTCATTATTCACAAGTTCTCATTGTAGAGAGGTGTTTTTTTATCCTGTCTTTATTCAAAAAAGAGGTATCTTCAAACCAATTTTCTACATGGCCAAATTAGCTTATGCTGTGACCAGCTGGTAGTGAGATCAGATGTCTGCAAATCAAAAGCTTTATATTTTTTCATGACTTAATTTTTGTTGTTTAGAAATAAATAAAATAAGATCATACTCCCGTGTTGTTTTTTACCAAAAAATCAGGTGTTGATGAGTTGCTGAGAGAAAAGCTGAGGCAATAGCTTGGAATGAAATTCTCATTGCAGCACCATGTTTTAATTGTTTACTCATACTTCATCTTTTTGTAACAAGTTAAATCACAGCTATCATCTGTTTACTTAATTGCTTATCTATTAAATATTGATGGTAAGCTACTCCTAATTATATTTGTTATTTCATTTATTTCTGCTTTCCTGATCACCATAATAAAAATCCAACAGAATCTGTAAATGCCATTAATTCCAACTATACATTTGATGAACCTGTATTAAACACAAAATGTATGGAGAAACTAATGAAGAATGAAGCAGTGGTGCATCTGAATATGGAGTGCATTTGTGTCTCCATGAACCTGGGCCTGTTGTACTGGAGATGAAAATCCTCCTGCTCCCATGGACAGAATGGCATGGTTTAATATTCTGTTGTAATAGCACTAATTTTAATTCATGAGAGAAATGTTATAAATAGACATAAATTAACTTGGGTCATTTATATCTGTTTTACAGTTTCAGTTTGGGGGTTTTGTTTGGATTGCTTTAGGATTTTTGGACCTACCTTTTTTAAGAGAATCTGTTAAGATCCTTGTGGAAAGCTTGTAAGATACATGGGATTCACCAAGAAATTTTGAAAGCATGGTTTTACATTGGTGTTGCGTTAGTTGCAAAATGATTCCTGTTTTCATGTTTTCAAAATTTTAGCCATCAATATGTAATTTTTTTGAGAAAAATATATGTTGTTCAACCAGTACTGTAGTGTTCTCCACCCCAGCAAGCTTACTAAACATTTGCAGGACCAACTGTTTTGTGATATGCTAGGTAGCAGCTAATTTAAAATAGGTTTTTTTGAGAGGGCTAAATTAAGGTTTTGAGTATATGTTTGCTTCTTCTATTATAAACGCATTAATATATATAAATTCAGGTTAACCAAGTAATTAATATCAAAAACTAGCGTTTTTAGAAATGGCAGAATAGTTAAAGAGATTTTGAATTATTTCAGGAGTTGGAGTATTTGACATGCCTTTGAATTGGTCTTTTTCTGATTTTGCTTTTCTCTTTTTTTTTTTTTAAATCTTTGTAGGTTTTACTGCAGCAGCTGTGTTTGCATTTCTGATTTCTGTTTGTACATTGCAGGGTTCAATAAAGTGCAGCCTAGTGCAGTTTTGGTCCTTTTTTCCTCTAGGCAAATTATAGATTCCCATGCTTATTAATTATTGAAGGACTGTAATCAAATCAGGATTGTAGTCATCTGAAGCCTAAGGAAGTAACTTTACAGTGTCTACAGACAGATTAATTATGACTGAAGAAGAGTGTGTCATTCTTGCCAGTTGATACTTTTAGAATAATTTTAATTTAGCTATTAATACAAGTATTTGTATTTCTGTTTCCCGTAGACTAAATTTGTAGTTTGTTGTCCTGAGCTAGGAGCAGAGAACGAGAACAAAATACAAACGTGCTAACAGTATCAAGCTGTTTTCTCCCAAGTCTCATCTTACATAGCATCTAATTTAAAACTTCACTTAGTAAAGAGTAAAGAGATTGCATAGCATTCTTAGGGGAGGAGACAATTAAGTAAATCTCTAACCTTTGGGATATTAAGGAAAAAGACAATGGAGCAACAGTAAAATCTTAGATTTATTCTGTAGAATTTTTAAATTATATTCATTTTTAAACCAAGGGTTTTCCATCAGGCTCTAGAAGTTTAATTTCTTATTATTTCTCTTAAAAAAAAAACAAATCAAGAAACCACAAGCAGCAACAAAAGAAATCTGTGAAAGGTAACAACTTCAGAATGTTGGCTATTACACACTGAGGCACAGATTACTGGACAGACAAGAGAAGCTGTAACAGACATTTCTTGTGTCTTTTCTGGAGTGTTTGCATTAGTAATATTCCCAGTTTTTGTTATACTGTGTCAGCAGGTATGGGGGTGTGGAGTGGAGGGAAGCAGTGCTACTGTGAAGCATCCAGGAAATAGATACTTGTCTTTCTTCATGTCCCTGAGTCTGTCACTGATGGTAAAAGGAGGGAGCGTGACTTTGGCCATGTGAGCGTACACACTGGGGTTCACCCTGGTATGTGTAGGGTCTGTTTAAAATTAATCTTAAAAAAGCTTATTGTCTGTGCTCTTTTATTTAGAGTTAATGGCTAATTAGAAGTGGAACTTCATGTTTATTCTGTTACAATGAAGAATATGTTTACATATAAGGAAGAAGCATATGAAACTATATGAATCACTAGACTTCATATTTTTCTTTAAATTTTGATATTGTGGTAATTAAAGTGTATTGGTTCAGTAGTAGAAATGAAATCCTGACATTTTTACAGAAAATGCAGCAATAGGATATTATTTGTTCTTTCTCAGTGCTCTTCTCCTAAGGGAATGAGCACTATCTAATGCCCAAATCCTCTATGTATGCCACTATACATCTGCATCAAAAAAAACAAAACCTCCATTTGAGCAATCACTGAAAGTGACCCATTAAAAAGAAGCCATAAACATTTTAACTAGGGCTACTATCAGGAATCTATAAAACTTGATACAACAATGTATCAGGTTACTTTCACATGCAATGTTCTCTTTTGTATCAGCATCTTGAAACATTTTTGTTTGGTTTTGAGTTAGAAATGTCAAGGGTATCTAAGTGGGTTAGTAATGGATAGCCAGTGTCATAATCCATGGTGCAGAACTCTGCATCAGCTGATGGATCTATTTATCTTCCTCTGAGGATGTTCCTTAATGCTGAAAGCTCCTAACAGCTTTGTTCAACCACAGTCAGTGTGTCATGGCACACTTTTTCAGCAAGCATTTTGTTTCTCTTTCTCACAGATGGTCTGCCTCCCAAAAAGACCAGCTCCTCAGGACAAAGCTATAGCCCCACATATGTTCCAGTGCAAGAAAAGGATTAGCTAGTTTCCATCCTGCATGAAAAAAGGAGGCATTAATATTGTATTAAGAATGATGTATTCATACCATTCAATATGCCCGTTGCTTTTTTCAAAATCCTGAAAACGTGCCTTAATCTTGTGACACAGCATTTAAAAAAATTATATTTCTAAGCTGAAAGGCCACTAGTTTTTGTTGGATGTTTCTTGTGGTGTTGGATGTTTCTTGTGGTGGCACTATTTGAGGAATGGCTCGGCACTTGGCACTATTTTGGGATGGCATGGCACAGCAGAGGCAGCCTTGCAGTCGCTGTGTGTGTGGTAGGCAGCCATGGCAACTGCCCTTGACAGCTGGAGGTAGAGGTGTGTGCAGCTGGTGACGTACTCAGAGCACCTCTTCAAGAGGCACCTCTTTGGATTGTTGTTGCCTTAAAAGTTTAAGGCAGTGTCTGAGAACATTCAGCATAGTCTTAAGGTGACTCATAGATGTTAGCTTGTTATTTCCACACAGCTTGCTCTCTTCAAGCTGTTCTCCAGTGTTTGAGAGCCACATAAATACTTTATTAAAAAATAAGAAAGAGACAGATTGAGACACAATAATGGGGCAATATGAGTACCTGAACTAGATGCCTAAATAATACTGCTAATAATTCTGATGAATCATTTTTGAGCAACAGGAGGCACTCCCATCCCACAGGCTAAGCACATTGCCTGCACAGTTCTCTTAACCTTGAGAATGGAAAATGAGAATTAGCTGAAACCTGTACAGCAGTGCTGACTATCACTAGACCACTGAACAAGCAGTGTACTCTGAACTGCAGCTCCACCAGTCTTTGTTCAAAATTTGTTTATCAAATCAGGCAGTTACACTTTTTTTTTTTTTCCTTCTGTGCATATACATAATTATTCAGAACTCATTAGGTGGTTGACTTAGATGTCCTGGTAGATGATAAGAACTGAGTGCAACTGTTCACTTTTGTACTGAGTTCGTCTGTAACTGCTGTGTGTGTCTACAACTACTGTGGCAGTACCACAACAATCTGGAGACTGGATGGAGTTCAGGATAGTCAGTGATTTCTTTCCCATATGGGATAAGCCCAGCTAAATTATGACAACCACACTGAGGGCAAGAATCCCTGTTCTCAAGAATGGCATTTATTCTGCTGAGGATTTGCAAGGATTTTCTCTGTAATTTGTAATGATGTTCCTTAGACCACCATAATAAAAAATAAAAAAAAACCTCAAACACTTAAAATAAAAAGAACAATACATTTTAGATATATTTTTAAAAGCAGAAAAAGAGAAAGAAGTATGTGCGGAAGATATATAAAGGAGTGGCTGTAAAATATGAAAGAGGTGAAGTATGTTGGATTAAAATTTTCATATTTAAATGGTTATAATGCAGTATATCTGTAGAGGTGGAAATACTTACTTCACAAAGCACACATTTAATGCTTCTAAAATAATTTAATTGCTGTGTAGTATTTCTATTCTGTATGGTAGTGTGTATTCTTTGATGCTCACAAAATTGAGGGGAAATTTGTTTCCCCTTTGTGAAGATAGACCATTGGAAAAAAAAAAAAAGTAACACCAGCAAAGGACTTCCAGCTCTTCCTTTTTTTTTCCCCTGGTTTGTTGTTCCTCTGCTAATTTTCATAATTTTTCTATTCTAAATCTTCTTTTAACTTAAGCATTTGATTATTTTGCAGAAATAATTTTTTTAAGGTACAGGCTTATCCTGTTTATTGCAATATATACCTACTCTTCTTTTGAATTCATTGGAAGTCTGAAGAGCAAGTGGTAAGGACAGAACAATTAGAATTAAAGTACTGGTTATTAAGACCAACCTAAAATTCTCCGTTATATGGAAGTGACATTTTTGCATACTGATTCAGAGGTAAAGTTCACTGCAACAACTTGTATATGCTGTTTGCAGTGTTTGCAATGCAAAAAAAGCTTGGACTGCATAGTCATCAGTCCAGTTGTGTCTTTAGTGCGGTGTACGTACTTGAAAAATTTAATATCTTTTTCTAAACATCTACGAGCCAATAGCCAGTATAACTCAATGTTGCTTAACATAACTTCTGCTTTTTCTTTTTTGAAAAAAGCATTTTGTTTCAGATAATTCATACTGTCTTACAGGAGAAATGAAAATACAGTTATAATATAGCAAAATGCTTGTTATTAAAATTTAAAACAACTTATTCTTCTAGAATGATGACAGCCTGACTTCACTCGGAGTGGGAGGAGGAAGCAGTTGTCCACCCGGGCAAGAGACAGTAAGTATTACGTAATTTTTTGCAATATCTTCTGTACCTGTTATATTGTATCTATTTTGAAAGCATGCCCTTTTTTTTAGCATGATCCCAAGGACTTTTTTTTCTATTGTAGATTTTGTAAACCTTACAAAGATGTTCATAACTATATAACTACATTACTTCTGGGTTTATATTAATCTTGAAAAAACAATTTTCTAAAATTTTGTTGAATATAGATTTTTTTAATATTTTGCTTGGACTTTGACCCAAATAGAACTTGACAAATCTTTAAATTTCACACCAGAAGAAACTCCACTGCTTTAGGTGTAATTGTGAGTGGTTTACATTCTTCGTTGGTTCTGAGGCGCTTTTCTTACATGCTGTTATGGTCATTTTTCTTATTATATATTGACAGGGAATATAATGGCAATTTCCACATTTCATTTAAATTGTCAGGCTTACAAAACCAGTTGTATTACAGGACACATTGGTATATCAATTTCTTAATTGTGAGAGACAGCGGGACTTGCTTGATAGGTTTGAACTGTTTGTGGCAGTTTCCATGTGACTGAATTTTTGTAATTTTTTTTAAAAAACACAATATTTGCACCAGAAGTATCTTGCAAAAGACACTGCAAAACAAAGTAGCTCTTGCTCTGCTTTTCATTGTTTTTCATGCTGCCAAGTAATTAGTGTTGCATTCCTACATTCCTTTTTGGGTTTTTTTACCTTAAGTGACCTCACGGTTTTCATGAGTTTGTCACTTAACTGAAGTGGCACTGTTAGAGCACCTCATACTGGACATGGTCATGGTGCTCATCAGTGTGGTTTAGTCTGGTTCTGTTCTACAGTTCATATTTCTGTACTGCCAACATCACCTGTTATTACTGTTAGCTTTCTTAATGCAGGGAGGAGAGTTACGATAACACACATTTCATGGTTTATCTTCTTTATGTAAATTCAGTACTACTGAATGCATATTTAGGTAAATTTCCAGTCTACTGAAAACTATGCTGATACTAATTCTTTGGTGCTGAACAGCTCACAAATTGCCACATAAAATTTACGATGTAGAATCACTTCCATCTTTTCCCATTCATAACTGATTTAATCTGTTTAATTGGTGACATGGAATTATGAAAATACAAGTGACATTGGCTATATTTTTACACACACAACTCGCAGGTGATCTTGCTCAAAGCAGAAATACAGACATAAAAAGCACTGTGGAATTCAGCAGTCTTAAAATTTAAATGCATGCATGAGTAATAAAAAATAAGGGGTTTTTTCGATCTGTCTAATCATAACTTTGCTGTCTCTTTCAATCCTGTTACCCCTCCTATTGCTCCTAATGATCCCTGTTTCTGACCTCTACTTACAGTTTAGTAGAGAAATATAAGTGAAGATTGTAGGTAGGAAAGCAGCATTCTTTGTGTAAAATAGGTCATAATTTTGCTCTTCACTTATGATGAGGGAAGTGAGCAATTCCGTTATTCTTTCAGTTCATTTGTTTTCCTTTCATGCCTCTCCGCTCAGAGTTCACTAGGACAGATTTTTGTTCATAGGACATAGGAAATAAATAAGAAATTGTACTTGATATTTTCTTATTCAAGGTAGAAAGCAGGCTTCTGGTAGTTTATTATATGTAGTATGCATGGTCGTGATGACTGTTAGTGCTTTTTTTCATTAAAGTGTAGCTGCGCTGAATTTCACTGTCAAATAGATTTTTTATGTAAAATGGAATATAAATGAATTTTCTGCAGATACTTATTAAGTTATATATCCAAATGCTTATTGCTAAACAAAACAAATGAAAAATAGAAAAGAAAAAAGAAAAAATGGAGTGATCAAAGCAAAACTTTGCAATGTCTTTTTGTATTAAATTTTTCCTTGGATAAAGCTCTCATACTGTTGAAGTATTTATTCAAACACATATGCTGCATGAGCACACAGAGAATGGGATCTGAAGGTGGTGTAACAATTCTGAGAAAGTGACTGTATGAAGTTTTTTTTTCCCTTTTGCTTCACAAGCAAATTGCTTATAAAACTAACAGCTGCTGTTTTGAAGCTAATCTTAGTGAATTGAATGTTCTTAACCATTTCTGCAATCCCACAGTCCTTTATCTTGCCTCTCCTGCTGCTTTCCCACCACCCCTGATCCCATTAGCAAAACTTGAGGCAGCCTCAGCTTTTACCAAAGTGCAGCTTTGGTTTCAGCTGCTTTTCTGCAAGAGGAAGTGAATGTTGCGCTTTTTTCTCTGTGGCATGGTTGTGATAAAGCTGTGGTGTTCTTATCTCTCTTTTAGGTAGTGGCTCTTTATGACTACACAGCGCATCGATCAGATGAGCTAACCATCCATCGCAGTGACATTATCCAAGTGTTATACAAAGATAATGATAACTGGTGGTTTGGCAGCCTAGCAAATGGACAGCAAGGCTATTTTCCAGCTAATTATGTGGCTGGTGAAAGTAAGTTTACTGCTGTCTTCCTGGTATACCGGTGTGGGTTTAACTGATGCTCCAAGATTTTACCGTGCTGTTCTGCTTATTGTTCCAAAGATAGGAAGTTATGTAGTACACACGTGGCATAATAATGACTTATTGTGGTGCAAAAATTGTATTAAGTAAGCTAACCATTGCACTTGGTTAAACATTCCAGCTTATGGATCGAGTCAGCTTATTAAGGACTTAATTATCTGTCATTGGATTGATCCCTTGTCTCTTCTAACACAGAGCCACCTAATTCAGGCCCCAGCTTGGCAATATTTTAGGACACATCAGAGCATTTCGCAAACATCTTGGGTTTTTTTCTTAGGCAATTTCCATTAAATCTAGCTTTTGTACAAACTCTTAATTTTCCCCCTGCTCTAATGGAGAATGTTCAGTTCCCAAATATCTGGATTTCAGTATGAAGTCTTAAAAGAACAGTAATGGTTAAATCTCACATCTGAGCATTGAAGTTGCTATCAGGTCCTTTTCATCAAAACTGTTTTGATTAAACTGATACAGACAAGCCTAGATGAATTTGACCAAATAATATAGGAAGCATCCTGCTTAGTCCACTGCTGTAAAGATGCTCAGTGTGCTGGTATAAATATTCAGCTTGTGGACATGCACACTACAAGAAATTCATTTGCCTTCCTAAATATCAAACTATCAGTTATACTGGTATTTGGAAATCTTTTAACCCAACATTTCTCAAGATGGTTTTCCCCATTTTTTAGTTCCTCCCTATGTCTTTAAAGTGAAATCTAGTATTTAAGCCTCTTTCCTAAAAAACACTTGCACATAACACTGTGCTCACTTGATGGGGTCAATTAAAGTTAGATTTACTATGCCCTTCCCTTTTGTCCTCTCCTTGTGCATCCTGTGCATTTTGCCCTGCATTTCCTCCTTGTAAGATGACCCAGAGAGAAGTCTGAAGGAAGAGTCTGCAGTTAGGGCCTTAAAAAATGTTCTGAAAAACAAACGAAGACAAAAAAAAACCTAAACAAAAATTTTAAGGCAGTTGTCCAACTGTGAAAAAAAATCTTTGGTAAATAATTTGCTATTGCAGTTGATGATCATCTTATTGAATCAAAAGAAATATGTAAGATACATTTGTTAAGTATCAGCTGCTTCCTAACACTATGAACTTTGTTCTTAGGTAAATGTTTGAATGCTTCTATGCAATAACCAATATATAAATCACATTTAAATCTAAACTTGCTAGCATAAATAAAGGCTTATGGGAGAAATTTTCGTAAATTCTCCTACGTTTGCCTTAAAACATTTTTCACCTGTTTTCATTCACATCCTGTTTTTGGCTAGATTATAATGTCATGGTGGTTCGCAAATTCTTTCATAGCTCTAATAATGGTGAATTATGGTTCCTTTTTTCAGAAGAATACGAAGAACAACTTTCAGGATTAGTACCAGATTCTGCTCCTCTCCTACCAGAAGGACCAACAGAAGCAGAGGAAGGTTTTCTGACACTAGATAAGGTAATAATTTGAGAAGAAGGGATGCTGTAAGTACTGGTAGGTTGCCTTTTGTGTGCCACATAGACTGTATTAATTTTTGATCTTTTATGTAAAAAATTCTTATGTGTAGATCTCATTCCAGGCAAGCAGGTATATTTTCAGCTGAAGTTTAATATTTATCTTATGTGGAATCAGCTGTTCCTTCGTGTGGCAATTGAATATTCTGCTTACTTCCACCGTTCTAATGGGTGGCAAATCTCCCATTGACTCCAAGTTCACAGAAGTTATGTGTGCATAAGTATTCCTGTTTCTGTGATTTTTGTTAGTCAGAATATACAGTATGTACAGAAGAACAAATAAACAGGACCTGGTTTTTAGTCCAGGAAATCTGGTTTTTTTGGTTTTGTGGTCTGGGGGTTGATTTGATTTTTAGGGGCTGGGGTTTTTTTCCCCTCAATTTTAGAGATTCCACTATATACAAAGCAGGACAATTGACTCTCACTTCTTCAGGGGATTAGAAACTTTACATGCTTATGTTTTCCTTCTGTGAAATAAGACTCATGATTGTCTTAAAACATGGGATATCTTCTGGAAAAAAAATTAATTAAAATTAATTCAACAACTGTTAGAATTTAAGAAAATTTCATTTCAAAATGTTTGTATCCTTAATAAGTGTACTTTCCACAACTTTTCATTTTCATTTACTGAAGTGGTACTAACACAACTACTTTAAAAGTGATGTTCACGTTTCTTTCAAAGTATTTGACTTTTCCACGTACTTTTCTAAAATTGAATCTAATATTTTGTGTCTGATTTGCAAGACTCTAAGCATATTCTCTGTTCCTTAGTTACAACTTTTGGGGACCTCTTCTTAAATGATTCATATAATCTCTGCTCCATAGTGTATACAATCATAGAATTATTTAGGCTGGAAAAGACATTGCAGTGTTCAAGGTTAAAACACTCAAGACTATTTCTGTTGACCTTTTTTGTGCAGCTTCTGTTTTTAGTAGGTGAATTTAGAGAGGTAACAATTAATAAATTATTGAGCACAGATTACTCACTTGGCAATCTTGTTGAAGCCGGCTGTCTTCTTGAAGAAAACTGTTATAAATTGAATTACTAAGTGTTTTATTCCTAACTACACTTGAAAAATGGAATTAATCACTACACTGGGTAGTAGTAATTAATCTGAAGTATCCTTTACCTCTTTGAAGCTGAGAAATTCCTAGCCACACCATTGTCCAGGAAGGACAAGGGTGCACTACGTCCAGATACTTCTGTAAAGGCAGACTAGAATAAATATAGGAAAAATTACGTTACTGAAGATTTCTTTAATTTATTGTCTACATGGCTAGAGGCAAGGACGGTATCCCAGAGGATGTTTTTCAAATCACCCAGTTTCACTCGTACCTGGATTAGAAGAGAGAGAAGCACTGAGATACCTATTTTATTAGATTTGGTCATTGTTATCCACATATTTTTTTCTGTTTTAATCTGGTAGGAATCTAGTCAATTTACTGTATCGCAATACTTTTATGTGCACCAATTACTGTTACTAAGATTTGCAACCCATACTTGTTATTCAGCTTTGTGATAAGCAACATTTGATTAGTTTTGATTGCTTAGAATTTCTCAAGTGTCTATGGCTGACATTTTTCTAACATTAGTTTTTTTATTAGTAGTAGTACTTGTTTTAGTAACCCTCAGTTTTAATATCATTTAATTAAAATGCTCTTTACTTGAATTCTGCTTGTACCTTGAGTTAAATGAACTACATATTAATAATTTGTTGGAATTTTGTAGTAGTCTACATAGTACCAACAGACATAAGAAAGACATAATGAATCAAATGTACAGTATCAGTCCAAAACCAAGCAAATAGATTGCTTTTCATCTTGCACAGCAGCCAAGGGCAGTACAAAATCATACAGAGTCTAGAGAGAAGTTGTGAAACGGGTCCTAGAAAAAATTATACAAGGGAATATACATAGGAGATTAAACTAGCAAAGAATGAGCAGTGGAGAGAGTTTACAAAGTAGTACCTGATATGAAGTCAAGGCACTCTTTTTTCTTTTACTTTTCTTTCCTTCTGCTGTTAAACAAGATCAGAGAGCATTAAGCTGGAGTAGAACACATCTACTATCTGTAGAAGGAAATGTTTGTTTATGCCATGCTTAGTTACCCTGGTGAACTCAACTACTACAAGACACTCATGTGTGCTCAGGGATTAATTGCTTTAATAACATGTTTTAGGCTGAGGTAACGGCCGAGGTTTCAAAAGCATTGGAATGACTGAGAAACACGATGTGGTGGATTTTTCTTAATTTCAAGTCACACCATCACCATATAAACTATCAAGAAGAGAATGAGTTGAATCAAATGATGAATCAAATCTCTGTAAGACTTATGAGGCCTTGAAGTGTAGTAGGTTTAAAAAAGCTGCAGAGATCTGCATAGAATAAACAACTTGTCATTCAGCTGTTTGCCAGAATGAATGAAAGTTGTACAGGGCTTTGGCTTTAGGCAATACCAGAGACTTCTGAGACAAAACTGCTAAGATGACCACTGAGGGGGCTCATCGGTTATGGCAGTTCCTGTCTTGCAGCAGTGACACAGCAACTTTTCTTCCTATTCCTTTCACTTTTTTTCAGTATAAGACCTGATGAAGGGAAATGCCAATTTCCTTTATATGGGCGATAAGAAAAACCATTACTTTGTAAAACCCTGTGTTTTGTTGGGGTCTTGTTGGGTCTGGTTTTTTGGTTTTTTTTTCACTTTGGCAAAAAAGATTTTACTTTTTTAATCCAAAAATATTTATTGAGTAATTAGGTTGTTACTTAAGTTTTTGACACAAGCAGGAAAATATAAATTATTTTAGCCGTTTGTTTTTTTGGACGCAAGAATGTTTTCCCAAATACTTAGTTATACCTAGGTCTGCTGTATCTATTGTTCTTTCTGGGGTTTTTTGAGGATTACTCAATTGTGTAGCACTGTTAAGACTGCAAAACAGTTACTGTGAAAATCATCCTAGCAATTGCTTGTGAGATTTTGGTTCCGTTTAAGACTAAATAAGGCACTTAAAATGTTGACTATGACTATGGTTTTAATTACTGAGAATACCAGTCTAATTAAGAATAGTCTAATTAAGAATAGTTTTCCAACTGCAGATATTACACATGCGTATCTGGCTAATCGTCAGAGCTTTGTGAGTGAACAAAGTGGAATTATTAACATTAAAAGAGGGTGTAATACTTAAGATCCAATATTAAGCTTTGCAAATAATTTTTAGAAAAGCTTTAGTTCAAAGAACTTTCTTTGAAAATACTTTCTACCATCAGTTTTGCATTCATAACAATGATTTTATGCAAACCTTGTTTTCCTGCCTTAGGAGTTACTTAACTCCTGAGCCACAAAATTAGGTCATAATCATCATTAATTACAACATGCATGTAAACTGCCAATTGAAATTTCATGGAGTGAAGTTCTCACTGCACTGATGAAGAATTCCAAGAAATAGAGATGGACTTATCATCTGGCTGCTCCAGTTAATATGTTGTTTTTAGGTTCCTTAAGATGAAGGTGGAAGGGACAGGAATTCAGGTAGGGTTCTATTAGAAACCACAATGTGGGCTTTGCAAAATTCTGGCCAGTCAGAAACATTTTAAAGTTGATAGAGTGCCCCTTTTTTTTTTTTCCCCAGAAATTTTTTGCTGGCTGTATGATCTTGTGAGCATGTTTTACAATTCAGTGACCTGCCACTCACTACATGAAATACATGCAACTGGATTCTGAGTATTAAATGTGCAATGCAGTGGTACATGAGAATAGTAGGAAGTAGTAATAGACAAAACAGTAAATTTAAAACTTCCATTGAAAGTGTAAGAAAATATTCTTTCTGGTATATTTATCTTTGGAAAATTATGCCAAGATGTAAAATAAAAAAAAAAGGAAAGGCTTACTGGCAAGAACCACATTATTATTGCACAATTTGAATAATCTACCCGAAGGTCATCAAAACTTGATTCCATGTATATATAAACAAAGTTAAGGATTATCACTGTTCACATAAATAATTCATGGTCTCACTCTTCTTCCCCTAGAGGAGGTCCTTGCGAGGCTTTGTGAATACTTAGCCCAGTGTGTCTGAAACTAACCTGCCAAGCAATTGATGCTTTTCCCCTGGGCTTAAGCTGTTCACATGTGGGTGATTTTGTGGGCTTAAAATTTATTTATTGAATCTAAAAATTTAAAAAGCATGGAAAACTTGTTCCATATTTCAAAAGTAATAGTTAGAAATTTTTCTATTAGTTTCATCAGGCACTTTTATTTTATAGTTTGTACTGTTTCTATTTTCTCCATTCATTGTACCTTTCTGCACGTTACTGGGGAACACTTCAGAGACTGATGATGTTTTAGGAAGAGGAGAGGGAAATAGGAAGATGTGATTATGCTAATGAGGGAAATACTAAGGATTTAATACAATGAAACTCTAACAGTGAATAGAGCTGAAGACTTTTGACACATCATGAAGTCTGTTCATTGTCAAGGTTCAGGGAGACAGCAGAAAAAAGGTGATTTTCAATTGAATTAGAATGCATTGTAGTGAAGTTCATCATTCTGGGCTTCATTCCTAGCTAATATGATTACAGATCTCTCTTTCTGAAGGTATTGACATCTGGGCTGAAAGAAACGATGCTTTTCTAGAATCAATCTGCAAAGCTACTGTGTAGTCTTCCACATAAATTGTTAAATAGCATTATAAAATAGATATTTCTTTACAAATCTTACTTTTGAAGTAGTAAAGACTTTGATTATTCTTTAATTATTTCTGAAGGAAATTGTCCTATGGCACCATCCGTGAGGAATGGGCCATTTTTCTTAATCCTTACTCAACATTAACATATTTTAGCTTTTGAGTTCTTTAGCTTCCTATTTCTTGGTACTCTGTTTTTCCTTTAAAATGCAGTTTGTACTGCTTGAGATAGAATTATAGAATGTGAAGGGGTTGGAATAGACCTTAAGGATCATCTAGTCCCAACCCCCTCTGTCATGGGCAGGGACACCTGCCGCTAGACCAAGTTGCTCAAGGCTTTATCTGACCTGTCTTTGAACACTCACAGGGTTGGGGCATCCACAACTTTATTGGGCAACCTGTTTCAGTGTTTCTCCACTCTCACAGTAAAAAATTTCTTCCTAATATGTAACCTAAATTTCCCCTCTCTCAATTTGTACCCATTATTCCTTGTCCTGTCATTACAGGCTGTTGTGGGAATGGTACTCCCCAGTTCATTACTCCCACTGAGGCTCTCCCAGTCCACACACCACTCTCTTGCTTCCACTTCCTCCCCCCTTTCCATTGCACCTGGATGAAGTGTAGAATTGGAGGCACAAAAGGTGAAGATCGTGGGTTGCGATAAGAAGAATTTACTGTAAACAGCAGTGAGATAAGAAAATGAACAGTAACATCAGCAATGTTAGTAACAAAAGTGTACAAAAGAGAGAGTGATTCACATCCAAAGATGCTCCCTGTGGAGCCTGCTACAGTAAATTAGTGCCAAATGGCTTCTCCCCACCAAGTTTCAGACTGGAAGGAGCACCCTTCTCCAGCAGAGTCCTTTTTCCCCCACCCCTGGCAATGATGTGAGGTCCTACCACATCTGGGTCCTGGCTGTGCCCCTCCCAGCTATTGCACAAAATTTAACTCTGCCCTGGCTGAAATCAGGACACAGAAAAAGAGTCCCTCTTCAGCTTCTCTGTAGGCCCTCTTCAGATACTGAAAGGTCTCCACACATTCTCCACACAACCTTCTCTTCTCCAGGCTGAACAGCCCAAACTTTCTCAGCCTGTTTTCGTAGGGATGGTGCTTCAGTCCTCTAATCAACTTCGTGACCCTCCTCTGGACTTGCTCAAACAGTTCCATGTCCAGAACTGGGCACAGCACTGCAGATGGTGTCTCACAAGAGCAGAGTTGAGGGACCAAATCACCTCCTAAAACCTGCTGACCACACTCCTTTGGATACGGCCCAGGATTTGTTCACTTCTCTGCCCAGCTGTAGGTGTGTCTGGGATTGCCACAATCCAGGTATAGGGCTTTGTACTTCACTTTGTTGAACTTCATGAGGTTTGCATGGACCCAGCTCTGAAGCTTCTCGAGGTCCCTCTGGATGGCATCCCTTCCCTCCAGTATGTCAGCTGCACGTGCAAGTTGAATTACTGTCTCTTAAGCATGTGTGCTGTTATTTTATTTGTAAGCTGGTAGCTACAGCTACCAGTAGTTCTGTCTCAAAAAAATATTGACAACCATGTCTGTAGTATTACTTGAGTCATTGAAAGAGAAGGTATCTGGTTTATAAGTAAATTAAAACCTGTTGGGGGGAAAGAAGAAAAGGTGAAATTTCATGCATAGACATTTACTATAGGTGACCAGTTTGTTTAAAGATAGGAAGAGTCAGGCTGAGCCACTGAGTTGGTCAAGCGGAACCAAAAATGCTGTTAAGTGACACATACTATCTCAGGAGCAAGCTAACTTCTCCCTTCCTCACTTTTCTCCTTGGGTCCTCTTAGCCTCTTTCTGAAGAGAATTGAACTTTTTTAATACAAATGTTAATGCAAAGCTATGATCCCATATAAATTCCCAGAGGCCAAATCATTAAGACTGAAAACAGGTGTTCTAAACCATACAGCTTCAATCTGAAGTATCTTGTTTCCACTCTTCCTCCTCCTCATTATCCCTCAAAAACTCAAGTAGTGGATTTGATTTCTGAGCTGTAGTATTTACTGGTGTTGAGCCATGACTGCAGTTTTCACCCAACAAATTTTTCCTTTTATGCAGAAGAGAGAAATTCATGCCAATGTCTGTCTTGTATACAGAGCCATGGTTCTTTTAGATTCTCACAACTAAGCTAATACTGTTAGATATAAGAGCCAGAATATGGTCAGTCTGATTTACATATGCTTGTTCTTTAAAAACACTTAAGAGGGGGGAAAGCAATTGTAAATTAATTGCATTTTAAATAGGAAGGTCATGGCAAAGCAAATATATGTAATTCTGCTAGCAAAGGTCTCTGCCAGTTGTTCATTTAATGGGGAAATGTGTGGACGGGTGCAGAATAGCAGGGAAGAAAATGATGACTGAGGTGTGGTGTCACGTTTCTCCTAAACTTGACTTGTTAGAACAGTTTTGACAGCAAGCATTGGCATAGTTTTGGGTAGTTAAATACATGGCTGTGAATCTTTTATCCATGGACTGCATAATAGAAAACAAGATACAGACTTAGTACTGAGTGTAGTGTCCTAAAGACGAGCCTGAAAAGGCACAGAGACGTGTTCATTCTTGCCATCTGTGATCCAATGAGTTTTTAATTAGGTGAAGTTCTGTAGAAACAGCTTCTATGGGAGAGTGTAGGCTATAGAGCAAACTCTGTAGGCTATAGAGCAAACTCATTTACTATCATGGCTTGAATCATCTGAATAGATGATTTCCTTCACCACTCTATTCTGTCCATCTACCTCCTAGTCTGCCAGGGAATCTCTGCAGACCAGTCTTTGGACCAGTCTTCCTCTGCACAGCCTAGAGGAAAGCACCACCAAAAATGTAGATCTGGGATGAGACTATGTCCTTAGTATTTCCTTTAGATGCCCTCTGCTTCGGGTTCATTTAGAAAGTGTGTTCTGAAATACCTGATTGCTCCCACAAGTTGAAGAGGAAGGGTTTAGTGCTTGATTTACTGCTGTGGATTCTACAGCAGGGGTCAGGAACTTGATATGCTTTTGTGTATTTTGCCTTTATTTATATTGCTTTGGTTGCTTCTTATGTGGCAGCAAGAGAGAATTTTAAGTATGAAATGAAAGCGCTGTTAAGCAAACCCTTTAGAAAATGAAAATATGTACTTTACTGCAATTTTCATTTCTATGATCATAAAGCAAAAAAAAAGGCCTTCAGAAAATCCAAGCTTCTACAGTTGAAATGAACAAATGTTCTCTTCTTCTGGTGGGCTATATCTCACATACAGGGGGAGAATTAGAACATAGCAACAAAATTGAACACCATTAGTGGCACTGTACAAATGAGCTCATTTTTTGTACTGTGTTCAGCATTTGTTCCTCTGAACAGAAAAATAGAAGTGTCTGAAACGTTAGGGTATTCTTCTTAAAAGCAAACACTGCCCTAATAATGCTATATTAATAATGTGATCTGGAGGAGTGTCATGGCTCACACCATGCCTGTTCCAGTACCAGCTTTACTGCATCTTAGTACAGAGGTAGTGATGATAGTGCAGAGCTGTTTGGAGCTTCTTGGGAGATCTGCTCATGCATAACAAGTGGTCAGGAGGTTTAGAAATGGAAAAAGATGAGATCAGCAGCCTCCTCAACTCCTCTATATTCCAGCCTTCCCTGGCTTGCTCCTTACATTGACATGTCCTTAGTGAGTTCCCAGTTTGTGTTACCACACCTCTTTTGCTAAATATCCTCTGCATGTTTTCCCAGCCTCCACTTCTTCCCCCTGATCCTTCATCCCCTTGTTTCACCAGCTTCTGCACTGCCTCCTTGCATCTGCTACTGATCCCCTCATTTCTTCAGTACTGCTACTTCTTACATCACTAGGATGGGAAAAGGAGTTCAAGGAGTAGGCTGAGAGGGACACAAGGTGTGTGGGACAGACAAAAGGAGGTAGTGGCAGCGAGATCTGATTCATAAAGATCTGTTGTCTAGTTCCGCCTTTGTTACGTGTTTGAAAGTTTGTAGGAATGAAGTAAGAAAGCTGTCAAACAGTACTGTGGAGTGTTGGGAGTCTGTCTCCACAGACCTAGGAATTCTCATGAGTTGCCATGTGAGATGAACAGCTATTCAAATATCTTCAATTGTGTGCTCGTCTTTCCTTGGTACTCATACTAAAAAGCTGTGCCTTAATATATGAAAGGGTATGTGATGAGTGCTTTTAAAACAGACCATAAGAATTTTCAGAGGTAAGCAGCTTAATTTAGTGGATACTTTAATCTTCTAACTGTAAAACAAGGATAATTTTCTGTGATTAGGTGTCTGAAAGTACTAAAAATCTTAGTGTATTTTTTGTAAGAGGTTAGTCTTCTGTAGCAGCACTTCAGGAAATCCCGCAGTTCTTTGGAACTGTCCATATTTGATTATAGTATTAGTATAGTGAGAAGATCCTGTAATATTTGCTCCAAAATGTGGGTAAAATGGTTCAACATCATTCACACAGGATTTTCTGAAAAATACTTTGTTTTGACTGCAAGCAAAATGAATTGATTGTATGTATGGCAAGGAACCACAAGGTTATAAATGCTGAAGGAAGTATTAATTACTTGGAGTCATTCCCTTTACAACACTCCCTTGTATTTTTCATATCAGTGGTATTATATTTCCTACTTTTGTGTTTACTTTTACCATTGACTTAGTCTCAAGTTTATGACTGTATTAACAAGGATTTTGTGTGTGGAGTAGATGATTTTTCTTCCTAGCCATGCCAATGCTACATTATTGTATTCTAATAGGCTGACTTTTGTCTAAACTAATCCAACAATCTGTGTTTTTACAGCAGACTAATTCTAATGACTAATGTTTGAACATGGTTGTTGTGCACAGTGTAAATGTATGAATTCAGTAAGTCAATGGGAGCTTGATCCTGTTTATTCTAAGTCAGCAGAAAAATAATATTGAACTAATAAAATAACCTGTCTCTGAAGACTCAGGAAGGGCATTCACATTTCCTTATGGGAATTCTTTCATTAAGTTTGAGACCTATTAGAATTAGATTTGTTTGTAGAGGGAACAAGTTGTACAGAGACCCTCTAATTACTTTGGAAGTGAGAGAATCTACTTTTCCAGATTTTGGGGAATCTTTTTAGCCCTGAACTACAAAGTAACCAGGAGTGATTTGAACTGCTTTTGAATGAAACTTGCAGGCTTAAAAAAGACAGGTTTTTGTTGTGAAAACTATGCAGTAAGAAGGCTTTATGGCATTCTGCTTTTTTAGTTGTAGAAGCACAAATAACAATTATTTTAAAACAATGTGGGTTTTAAGCTGTCTTCAAGCAGATCCATAACCTCTTGTTTCTACACATACCTGAAAACTGTCTCTTTTATTTGTGCAAGTAGCACTTTTTTTTTTTTTTTTAGCAGGGCACTGTTTCCTTGTTTGTAACCACATAGGAGTTAACATTTTATGGCTGATAGACATTCTTTTTCAAACGAGGTATATTCTCTCCTTATTCAGGAAGCTGGTGGGTTTTCTGTGCACATGTGTTGGCCCCGTTGTCTGTTGTCTTTTTACCTTCCTGCTTTTATTGTCTCTTTTACAGATGTCACCAGTCACCAGTAAGTCAGGGGACCTGAAATTTATCTCCAAACATGACACAGATAGAGACTCACCTGCAACACAGTAAGCAAGAAATGCTTCAAACAATTTGCAGTGTTATTCCTACAACTGTTGTTTGAAAACTGTGAGAAATGTTGGATGGGTTGTGTTTTTTTTCAAGCAAAACAAGAAGTTAGCTTTAGGGTGATCAGTGGGAGAGTGCTTCACACTCAGAATGTGAAGGAAATAACAGTTCATGTACATATGCACATCCCCAGAAGGGCAAGGACTATAATGTACATGGCAATCAAAACTCTGGGATATGTGGTTGCTCACTGGTATTCCTTAGCTATGTATTAGGATTTACTGCTGCAGACTGAAAGTTATTTTCGCACCTTCTAAAAGTTAATTAATGTAAATTCCAAAAGGTTTTCACATTCTAAAAAGATGCCAGCAGCACCTTTGATGATGACACTTGCATTTCTTAAAAATCGTAGCTCTCTGTTGCGTGAAAGCTGTAAGCAGATAAGAACTCAGAATTTTGAACAGGAGCTTCCAGAATATCTTTAGCTTTTACAACAATTTTTGCTTCAAAAATTGTTACCTGAAAATACTTCCAGTGTTTGCCATTGTATCTGTCTAAGCAAAGTTATTTCACTGATCATTTTCCAGACTGGTTCCCTCCTCATATAAATAATCTGTACATTATGCTGTAGATTCAGATATGCACCTCATTTTAACCTGCCTTTAAATCTGAATTTTGTATCTCCAGCTGTGTCTAGATTTGAAAATAAACTGTGAGTGGAAAGTTTAACCCTCAAGCACAATGAGGAGTGGTCTGTACAATTACACATTGACAGAATTCAGTGTTGAATTTTGGACACAACTATTCTAGTGGTATATTCATTAAGGAAGGAAATACCTTAAAAGCACAGTTACTGTGACGGTTGACACAGTCTCTTAGAAGTCAGTATCAAAAATTTGGGATAACTCAACTCCATTGGTAGGACTTCAGGAAACAATTATTTTGAATGACCTTTCCAAGGCATCCACTGAAAAATGTGAGGCCACAGATTTAAAATGCGGAATCACAAATGATTCAAAAAAATTCAAGAATTTTGAGTCATACCAAATACAAATTTTCATTTAAATGGAAACTAGGGCTCTTCTGAGAAGATGTCACACTGAAGGAATAGAGTCCAAAAATCACTTCGGTTGCATTTCAAAAAGATGAGAGAAGACATCTATGTGCTTGAATCCCTGGAATGTGCTCCCTCATCCTGAACTGTCGGGAGCAGGAGCATCATGGAGATTGCAGTCTGAAATCATGCTTGCTCCATGTCATAGCACTTCACAGCAGTGACCACATGTACCAGGGTTTTTTTCAGAGAAGATTACAAGCTGTTGCCATGAGAGCTAGAAAAGAATCCTTTGACACTGCTGATGCCACTGGTGTGAAAAACTGTCAGTATTTTTGCTTATATATATTTATACAGCACACATCAGGTAATAAAACAGGGCTGCCTATTTTTCATGAAAACTCTCACTTTACTGTTACCAAAAACATGATCTGCCAGGACTCTAGTTTTTTTGCTCACTGCAGTCAATGTGTCTTGAAATATCCTTAAAAATTTACGTACATGCAAGTGTTGCCATCTTAACTGGAAAAGGTTTACATTTCAGCATGTAACAGCAATATTAACATGACTTGAGATCCAGTCCAATCTGTACTTAAATAGTTGCTCCACCTAAAACATGCTGTTATTTTCCTGTTTTCTGTGAAAATACTGTTAATATTCATGTCACATTGACATATATGATACGAAATTTATTTACTGCATAACTCCGAAGAATCAAGTGGTTGCCAAGTATACACTTTCAGTATGGAGAAGTGAAACTTCAATAGCTGCACAACTTGCTAAGCCAAATGAATGATTGCTGGTTTGGTTATTAGAACAGTATTGTTCACTACAGCCACAATACCTGCTGTAAAAGAACAGGAATGGCAAGTCCTTATGAAATGTCTATTTTTTGAGAATTTCTGGGTGGAAAATATGGTTTTGCAATAGGAAAACAAATTTTATACAAGATGGCAGTAGACTTTTATCTTAGCCAAGCAGTTGATGTGTCTTCTGCAGACTCTAGAAGAAATAGAAAAATTATGCTAAGTAATTTTAATCTAAGTTTTGACACATCATCACATCTGATGTTCAAATAATAAAAAGATGAAAACTGCTTCTCAAAATTAGAGTAGCTTTATATTGGAAGTAGCATAGTAACCTTACCCTTCGAATAGTAATCATTAGCTGCTACTTGTCTACACAACTAATATGTCCTTGGGTGTGTTCCCATTGCATGGTTTTCTTGAGCTGCACTAGGTAGTGCTCTGCATAAATTTACATAAGACCCAGCTGAACACTGGGTTTGGTACACTGATGCTTAAAACACTGAATAATTATGACTCTGTACCCTAGTTTCCTCATGCAGCAGTACTCCTCAAATTGTTCTAGGAATCCTAACACAGAGGTCCATAGACTTTAGTCCATAGACTCCTTTTCTTTAGGGTGTTCCAGTACTAGAGCTGTAGCAATCCACATATTCAAGAGTATACAATTTAGCTTTAAAAAAAGTTCCAACTACAGGCAGATATTCATCAGTTCATTAGCAAGGCTGATGTGTAAATATTTTCATCTATAAAATCTGATTACATTAGGACAGTATCATCAACAGTGCAGCACTTGTAACACCATTTTTGTGGAAAAGACACACGTTGCATTCTTCAGTCTTGATTCATCCATTTGCTTACATGTTTCAGCAGCATTAAACAGTTCAGGTCATAAACCAAGACCCTTTTGTGCTAAGCACAATACAAATTTTGAACAAAGACAGTGCCTTCCTTTGAAAGGTTAGAGTCGAAGTATCGTTACATGTTCATAGTTAAATATTCCAACTTCTGCCAAGAGTGGGAATTCATGGTAGAAGTGGTGTATGATCTGCATAATCCCTGCCATCATGTGCAAGACCAATTAGAGGCATCACCTGGAATACAGGAGCTTGACTGATCCTTTTGGCACTGTATGAAGGCTGATAAGCATAAATAGACATTAAAATGATTTCTGACTCTGTCCTTGTTCAGGTCTATTAAAATGGAAAAACTAATCTTAGGCAGTTTGACTGCATGTCTTACTCTTGTTGCATTAATAAACCAGGAATCTCTCCTTAATTGTAAGTATTTTGGTGTCTGAACTTAGGAAAGTGAAAAAAGATGTGCAAATGCTTTTATGAGAGGAGGAGACTGGTAATTTGTATTTTTTAATTGCATCTGTTCTCTGTTGATCAAGACAAGCTGATTTTTAAGATCATGAGCAGTTCTTTTCAAACTAATGCTATGATAAAAAGTAGACTAGTGGAGTGGTCTCATATTTTGTCTTCATGGTTTTTCTTTGTTCTGCTGTGGAACAGTAGTTTTTGTAGTTGTTTCAGCATTGTGCTCAAGAGGACAGGCAGACAATTGCTCTAACACATCAGCTGTAGGTGGAAAAAGCTCTAAATTTGGGCTAACTTTGTGTTTCTTTTACTCTTTTTATATCTACCTTCCTCTAGAGGTACAAAGAAAAAGAAGAAAAGGATACAAAGGAACGAGAGAGAAAATCAGCACAACTTAATGAGCGTCGATACTCCTCTGTCATCAGTTACAACTAATGGTGTTGAAAACGAACCTACATCCTGTGGGGTGGAATTGAAGAAGAAGAAGAAAAAGGCAGCAAGAGGCTCAAACTTAAGCACAAATGGAAGGACAAATATTGCCTTTGAGCTCGAATGCCATGACGCAGAGGCATAATTTATTTCTGAATACTGGGGCGATGTTCGCTACATGCGTTGAAGGCTGCAATTATGATCTCTCTTCGAGGATTAACAACAAACAAGTAAATTAAAATACTTAAATATGCAAATGGTACCAGTTGTGACTTATCAATAGTGCAAACCTGTTTTGGATGACTTTTGCCCTGACTTCCTTGAAATCAACACAACTTGAAGGTTCAACTCCTCACTGGACTGGAAAAGAACTGAAACTGTCAAATACTATGTTTCCTAATTTGATATCTGATTAAACTGTCACTTAGGCATTTGTGTAGGATGTAGATCAATCCATTACGAGCAAAGAATCAAGTGGAAAAGTGTGATCTGGAGCAAAACATGCCCAACCACTACATAAGTTATTAAATTAGCATTTTAAAGTATGCTGTAAGTTAAATAGAAGAATGTTCAGAATGGTAAAATACCAAAAGAGTGCTGACATTTAGGTGTACCTGAAAACACAAGCTTTCAAAAAATATTTTTCTGACATCAAATATTTGTTTGGACTGCATTTTGCAGCTCTGAAGGGAGTTGTGGAGTAACTACCTATGCAACTACACTGTCTTCAGTAGGACTACTTGTTCTTACCAAAATAAATTAGTGTTGCAAATTCCAAGCAGTTGTATTTTTCAAATGAGGTGTGCTGCACATAGTAAAGATTCATTACAGTTTTTTCAAAGTTCCTGGCTGCTTTGGCAGCAGTCTTGCCAAATATACTTTCGTCTGAATGAAATATTTCATATCCAACTATGCTGTTTGTTTTACTTGTAGTCCTTATTCACTTGTAAGCATCATTATTCTATTTTTTTTACTTATTATTTTGTGAACTTTTACTAATGACTTCACTAATTATCTATGGTGTTAAATAATTTATATTTTATATTAAACAAAACACTTTCTATCAGTTAGTGTTGGTATTTTTTCTGGCTGATGATGTCCAGTTTATTTTTACTCTGCTAGGAAATTCTTTCTCCTCCCCCTCTGAAGCAATAAATAACATAAAATTAGAAAGCCCTTATTTAGTAGACAGGGCACTTGATTCCATTAAAAAAAGAAGTGAAAATAACAATGCTGGGCACTGATGTGTGAAATGCACCCAGATGCAGAGGACTAGTTGCTGTATATTGTAATATCTTCGTTGCACATGTTTTGAAGCCAGAAAAGTCTGTAAACTTTTTTCTTTCAAGTAAAGCACAGCAGCAGATCCTCTCTTTTTGCCCCACTGGTAGTTGTTATTTGCCAGCAGCCCTAACTTTGCTCTGCCTTGAGTGTGTGCATGGAGCCCTGCCCTAAATGGGGCTTGCATGTGTGTGCTGGAAACTTAGTAATGTCTCTTTCCCCAGTCAGAGGTGGTGTAAAATTATCTCAGTCCTGAGGCTGCCTGATTCTGTCCAGGCTCCCCACCTCTTATGTCCCTGCAGTGTGTTCCACCTCAGCATCCTGTGTGACATGTGGCATCTAGAGATTTTATAATGGGGAAAAATCTTGACATCTTACATTTCTTAAAATGTCCTGGGTCACATTTAAAACAAGGGCAGAGCGTGACATCAGGCTCCACATCAGGGAGAGCTGAGCAGTAGCCAAGATCTGGGAGCTCATTGGAAAGCATTGTAAAATGTTAATTTGCCATTGTCGACACTGAAGACAGAAATAACACTTCAGATAAACACCATGGAGAGATGGTAGTTCTAATCAAAGGCACAGCACCTCCTTTCATGCTTGCGAACTAGGGCTCCAATTATGTTCACTGCTCTGAAGCTGAATAGAGCTGCTTTGCCACACTTTCCAAATTGAGAGGAGAGGCAGCAGTAGTGTCTTCCAAGGCACAGTTCCAAATAACAATTAAGCAGAAGGAATCAGATAAGAGCCAAACATGAAAATGCAGGAGTTGAAAATAAACTTTTCATAATGTTTTCTTGTAATTGCAATAGCTTTTGTTTTGCCTCTATGATTTTTTTTTCCTTCCCTACCACATGGTTGGTTAGAGACTTCCTTTATACAGTGTCACTGTGGTGCTAGTTTTTCTGCATTCATTTAACAGAAAAGGAACAAAAATATCTGAAATTTAAAAAGGTCTATGATCCTTCAGTATTAAAATTAGAGTCTTCACCCTAAAATCTCTTTAACAAATTATGAGTATGGCACAATGGCAAAGACAGTTTTTACCTTTTGTTCAGAAATACGGTTGATACATTCATTTTTAGAAGAACTGCTTTTTTGGTATTAGAGGAGTTTTTATTCTTCAGACATTGCTGTTGGGATTTTAAATTTACAAAAAAAGGATACAACTTTTAAACACTTTAATGGTTTAAAAGGAAGTTTTAATTTAAAAACTTCATATAATGCTTCTTGTTTCTGTGTTAATGCAATATACATATTTTCTAAAATCACTTTACAGTGAATATCATGTACATTTACTGAATATTGCATAAGTGCTTAGAGGACTTAAATTTCAATGGAAGAAAAGAATTCCAGAAGGATTCAGATTGCCTACTGAAAATTTTCCTTTTTTATTAGATGAAGCATTTCGGTGTCCTGTAAACTTGCTCCCTGAGCCATGATGTGTGAATTAAAATGCAAGAGTTAAAAATGTCTCCATGAGACTTCTTTAGAGGGTGACACGAGTTCATTGCTGGAACAAACCAGATAAAATGTTGCTTTAAAAGGTGTGAATATTAGATATTTACAGCACCTGGTAATAGCAGCATTGTGGGTCTTTCACTTTTCTGGTATTTGTAGTTTTTGTGTGTAGTTGCACCATAGAGTTGCAATTATATTTTTATGATAGGGCAGAGATATCGAGAACTGTGTGTAAATCACCAACGCAGAAGAAAATGTGTGGCCGTGTTTTTCCTGTGTTTCCCAATAGCCATCAAATTACATTTAGTTTTTTCCTTAAAATAATTTGAGGAACAGACATCATAAAACATAAGTGTATTTGTAGCATCACTTAATTCAGAAGGCAGTAGGGGATGGATCACAGTCAAACAAGGGCTAATGAGAACACAGAGGAACATGACAACCGAAAGTCTCTGTTGACTAGTGAACTAAATCTGCCGGCTGGACGCAATTGTCTGATGGAGAATTGAATGTCAGGATCATTTAGGGTTAACAATGGCCCATTACAAGCAAAAGCAGACAGCTATGAAAAATAGCCGGCATGGTAGTCATTCTGCAGGGACCGTGGATGCAAACTTGATAATGAGGCACTTCATTCACTACATCCTTCTGCTCTAATTACTCAGGTGAATAGGAAATACTTCGTTTAAGGCGGGAACAGACTAGAGCAAAAACACTTGTTTGGTAAACACAAAGAGTGACGGGGTTTTTTAATGATCCTTTTCCAGCACGTATGAAATTAGTATGTATGCTGTGCAACCTATTTTATGGATGTGGAAATCGGGAGGGGATAGAAATATTTTCTGACTAGTGGAGGAAGGCCAGGAAGATTCATGTAAAGACTGGTACTCCAGGAGTTTTTCCCTTAGCATTCTGTCCAGTGTCCATACAGAATATTGCAAACAAATTAACTTATTCTGAGTACACCTGCACTTGTGAAAATATGCTGTGTTAGTTCAGTCAAGGGGGTTTATTGCTTGGAGTTTAGCATACATGCTTTAGGAACAAAACTTCTGCATGTAGGGAATAGAAACAGGAGGAGGTCTGAGAGAGGGAAATAAGCAACTTAAGAAGAAAGCCGCTGCTTGGGGGAGACTTGCAAAAATGTGGCAATTAGAAATTGGAACTTAAGAAGAAGGAACAGAAGATAGCATGTAGGTGTGTTATAGCACAGCTTTGGTTGCTTCAGTCATGTTTTTTAGACTTTAGAAATTCAGATATTTAACCACTTCACTTTTTAAAACATTTGTTTTGTGCCATTTACAGTAATTTTTTGGATGAACTCTCAGGACCCACGAATGACATTCTGTGTCTCTCCAGTAACTCTTAGCTTTCTGGTGTTCTGACTCTGAGCTACAGCCTACAGAGTTCCACGTAGTCTATGACTTGCAGAGCTGTTAGGAGAGATGAAGCTTTCATTCCCTGATTTCTGGTACAGGTTTTCAGAAGGCACTTATATGTTGTCTGTTGCAGTAGGCACCTCTGCCTTGATTCAGTCCTCTCCAGTCTCTTCATCTGGTGCAAAACAGCTGCAGCAGAGAATGGAACTTCAAGAATCAAGCTGCTCTTTAAAACATTTAATGTCATAGGATCCCTTTCTTACATGTAGATGTGTTCTGCTCGCAGTGGTTTTGACAAGAGTTTTGTCCTTTGTTCATCTGTTGTGCGCAGGTAGCTTACTGCCCTCCCCTTCAGAAGGGTTTGTTTACCAGCACTGGGATGTTTATGTAGAGTCCCAGTCCTGCAAGCTGCTCGGAGTAGATGGACCCCTATACTCAAAGCTCCAGCAAAATCAGCAAGGAATGGGCTTTGAGCCACAACATCATGGCTGCAATTAGTATACACTAATTTTAAAGGCTGGCAAAACAGTTTCTCTCGCAATCGTAGATAAAGATGTCAGCTCTGCATTTCACAGAAGATTTCATCCACCTGATTGTGAGGATTTTGTCAAGCCAAATGAATTTTCACTGTTTGGCTGTAACAAGCAAGTTTACCAGTCCTGTGTAATGCTCAAATGCAAACAATCAGCAAAAACTGCAGATGCCACTTTTAGGAGAAAAAAATGTTTCCACACCGGTAAAGCAATATCAGTAAAATCTATGCTCTGAGCAGACTTCAAATTTTTGTTGCATTTATATCCCCTGCAAAGGCAGGGAGTATAATAAACTAGTGTGTAGCAGCTGTAAATTTTCTGAGGATTTATCTAACCACAAATACATCGAAATGGGGAAATAGGTCTATATTAAACTGTGCAAGATGCTGCTGGAACTCAGCCACTTCTGCAACATCCTGTAATTAATTTATTATGACAGGTCTGGCAAACTGAAACACCCAATACGCTTGCGACAGACTGTTATGATATAGCTGTTTGAAAACTCTGTAGTCACAGAAAATGCAGGTATTAAAGGAAAAAGAAAAGGTAGCTCAGTATTACCATTATTTCTCTGTTATGTAGAATTTTTTCTCCAGACTCGCATTCACCAGCATCCTGTATTGCACATGGCAGACTCAGTACCTCTGCCTGCACTGGCTGGGAAGGAAATTGTTGCAGAATATATTGGCTTAGATCCTACTGTTCTGGGATCAGAAGGAGAGTTAATGAAGTTCCGTGGACATGTTCGACTGAGGGACCTCTTTTCACACATTTTCTGAGTCAGTGCAGGCCTAGCCATGTCTTTTGGTGATGAAGTTAATAAGAGGAGCTGAGACACTCAGTGCTGGTTTAACTTTCTTCTTGGTCAGTCCATATTTGTTTTTCTGCCCGTGTTTAAGACTCTTGGTTTCGTTAAATAATAGTGAAAGAGTTCCAATGAACCTGTCTGTGAGTTGCAAAGAGAATTAGTACAGATTTCTCACAAATAAGTTTTTTAATATCTCTGATTCTTACAGAGGTGACTAGAGCAGGTTGTCCTTGCATTCAGCAGCTTATCCTAAGTTCATTGCCTCAGGTCTCAGGTAAAATAAATACTGAATTTCATCTTTTTCTGGGGGTTGTCTTCAATGTTGAACATCCTGCTATTAATCCACAGCTAAACATAGCTAATTCAGCACTGCGCAACTGTATAATTTGAAGAAAATCCTCTTTCTCCCCTCCCAAATTTTTGCAAAGTAGAATAGGCTGGTTTGCTCCCTTGCTTGCACTGCGTGTTTTAAAGTGCACAAGTTAAGCCTTTGCATATCCATAGCTGCAGGTGAGCCATGCAGAGTACTTGCAAGTACTTACCATCACCAAGTGTAACTCACTTGGCAGTGCTGGTTTTTTATGGACCATAATTATTCCTTTAGTTTCACCTCAACATTTTTATTTTGCCATTGCATCATCAGCCCGGTTTTTTTTCAGTGTATGTCATCAGGATTTTGACACCTTTGTATAGACCCTGTATAAAGCAACTTTATGTTATGTTCTGCACTCATTTTAGCGCTTGATGGGGATACGCAGTCACGGGTGTAATAGTGACATCAGCCCGAGGTTCATTAAAATAAATGCCATCCAAAGCCAAGCTTTAGCAGGCTGCATAAGCCTATAATAAGCTTATATGGGGCTGGTTAATCCCCATTGTGGTTTAGTATAATGTCATAATAAAAAAGTGACATCAGGGAAAGGGCAGAAGGGGCAGTAAATGTGCCCTGCCCTGTAAAGTTGTGGCCAAGAACTCCTGACATCCCTCCTCCTTAAGCAACAGCATGAGCAGAGTTGAGCAGGTCCAGGTTGCAATGGAACGTGACTGAAAGTGGCTCTTCTGTTAACTGAGACAGAGCTATGGAGCCATGAACATCCCAGGGTGGCTTTCCTTGGTGATGCACTGTGGGTGTGCGCAGGCATGCAGAAGGTGTGGAGCAACACGTGGCCCTGCGCTGGCTTGCTTCCCAAGGATACAGCTTCACTGGACCTTGCAGGCCCTGTTCTCCAAGGGAAACATCCCAGAATCAGGACTCCCAGTTTAGACCCCAAAGGTTCTAATTTGTTGCCTGTATCCAAAGGTTTGCATGAGAAGGAGGTGGGCTGCCCTTAGGGTCACCAAGGGCACCCTCACTCCTCAGAGCAGGGGCACCCAGGGTACCCTCCTCAGGGGCTGGTACTGAGCAGGGCCAGGGCTCGGGCTTCCTGTCCCCCAGGGATGAGTGCCAGTCACCAAGCCAGGACTGGGAAGGAGGGTGGAGGCTCTGGATAGCACTTTTGCCTCACACTCGCTCAGTTGAAATGGTAGTTATCTTTCCTGGCTGTTCCCTCAGTCAGGGTTAGATTTTCTCTGAAAGCAGAAAAAGCCCTCAATGGCATCTCTTTGGGTTCAGTGTCTCTGGCATTTTGCCCTTTTTACTCTGCCAACACACTAGGATGGGTTTTCAAATCATGTTTGGGAACCTGGGCACCTTGCTCTTGCTGAGACTTACTTGAGGCAGTGTTTTTGACATCAGATTTGTGGGACAAGAGTTAGAGACTAGGTTGTCTCCAGTTAGATCCTTGAGTAGCCTGAATTCACAAGGAAAAAAAACTGTCTGATAATTCTGAGGTTCTAGTAGTTGGACAGGTTTTCTGTTGGAGGAAGAGACCTGTGTAGACATGGAAATTGTCTAAGATACAATTTCCTGATGGTTTGTGCTATTATCTAGCAACAGCTGGAAACAGTTTGCTTCATAAGGAGAGTTAATATTTTTAAGAATGCTTAGCATTGATTGTTTTTTCATGCCAGTGAAATGGAAAGCGATGTGGAGCAAGTAATGCTGACAGCCATTACCAAAATCACTATCAACAAGGATTTCTCCTAAGCCATGATAACTAGGAGAAGAAAGCTGTAAGACTCAAATATCTTCCAGCTTAAATGTACATACAAAGCCTGCCACCAAAGGTGATAAACCTAATATTTAGCTCAGGTTGCTTGTTCTAAGGACATGTTTTGCAAGGAGAGGAAAGAGTGACTAGTTCAGCACATTAGGACTGACATTGGTCAAACACTGTCAAGGTTTGCTCTTTTTGTAGGCTGAGGTTGCTTCATTGAGTCATTTGAACTCCACCAGCTTCCCACAGATCAGTGCTGTAACATCTGTGAATGTTTTGGGTTATCTTTTATCTTTTTTTTTGAATGGTTTTGTTCCTTTTTTTTTTTTGTTTTGAACATGTGGTAAAACATATTGGAAATTTTTATAATTGAAGAAATCTATTCCTAATTCATTTGAACCGTTGGTGTGTTTTTCCAGAGCATTGCCATATTTTCATAGAGCTAGAATTAGCTAAATTTAGATACTTGCTTTCTTAAGACCCAGCAATGGACCAGCAGAGCTTCCAAATTTAAGATGCATATGTTTGTGCCTGCAACAGCAGCTGAATGCTGGTTAACCTCACTTGCAGAGTTCTGGTGTGAATTGGAGTTTCTTGTCATGAGTACATCTCACAGGGCCGGATTGAATCCTGTAAATTGAGTAAGAGCTCAGCCAGAGAGAGGAAAAGAGAATTTGCTGCCATTTGAACCCGTGCAATACCAGCAGAGGAGTGCTCGAGCAGGGCACTGGCAGTCTCTCTGCACAGTGCAGCAGTGTGGAAAACAGGCCTGGCCCTCTGCAGATTTGTAAGCAGCGGCACATGTCACACGGGATTAAGGACTCCTGGAAGGACATGCAATTTGTGGTGCTGCTCCCATTCTCCCTCCCAGCCGCCCTCAGTTCCCTGCTGGCCTCCTGCCTCTTGTGTAAAACTCCAGCTGAAATGGAGAAATGGGATGGGTGGCAGCGTGCCAGCTGCCCGGGCATCCAGCGCCGCTTATCTCTCTGACGGACACGCTGCCATCCATCCCCAGGCTGACTCACTTCTTCAGGCACTCTTGCCTCCTGTGGCTCAAAGAACTTACTCACTCCTGGAAAAATCTGTGCAAATATTGATATGGCTGCCCTGTTTTACATCGGCCCTTTTGAAGGTTGGCTTTTTTGTGCAGGCAGGTTGGCTGCTGATTTGCCCCTATCATTACAATTTTTTTACTAGAAAGGTGTGAGTTGAAGTAGTTTTTGCTTCTGTCCTAAAGTGCTAAAAGTATCTGCTCTAGGAAGAAAAGCACTTGGAAATGCTTTGGAAAGTTAAATTAAAAGCTGTGGTCTGGGTTCTTCATGTTGTCTGAAAACCAAGAAAACACTCTATCAAAAGATGTTGAAATGATTATTTGTTTCCACTTTGCTGAGTTTAAGTTACATCTGGTTTTGTGAGTTTCAACTGAAATCAGATTAGTTAACTTTAATCTGAAACTTGTTTCTAAATACTCAATGACCTAATTCATTAGTTGTATTTTATCAGTATTTACTAAAAAAATACAAGCAGTGATTTTACAAATTTTGAAAAGAATAGGATGACATTGTCATAGAAAATATTGAAAACATTGTCAGTTTTCCACAAAGATAATCTGCACTTATCTAAAGACCACTCTGGGGAAAAATCTTTCTATGAAAAATACTGATGTTGGATATTCAAATCAACTCACTTATTTGGCAGTTAAACTGGTCTAAGTGAACAAGAGTGCATAGTGAGTGACATGACCTTTGATTTCAGTAAGATTTTTGATACTGTCTTATATGATGTTTTTTATTACCAAAGGAGGGGAAATATGGTCAACTATCACAAGGAGTTGATGCATAACTAATTAAAAAAGAAAAGCCGCATTCAAAAAAGAGTTATCCAAGTTTAGTTATCATACCAGGGAGATATTGCAAGTGAGGTCCCTGAGGTCAGTTCTCTGTCACTTCTATTCACTATTTCCATTAATGAGCTGGATGATGTAGTTGTATTTATAAAATGTGTGCGTGACACCAGGAGTTTGCAGACTATTTGTAGGACATGATCAGAATTAAAAATTATGTTGGAAAATGGAAGTAATGGTGCAAATCAGTAAAACTGAAGCCAGTAAGATTCGTGCTAGAGGAAGAAGGAACCAAAGACAAAAATACAAAGTGGCTTTCCAGTTTCATTACAGAAAAATGTGAAAGGTGACAGGTTCAAAGGCAAACTAAGTGAATCATCAACACACTATATCTGTTTGGAAAAAAGGGTCACTTGAGTGATATCAGCAGAGGTGAAGTGTGCAAGATCAGGTTATTACTTCTTCCCAAGTTATCCTGGTGAAGCTTCAGCAGGAACACTTTGCTTTAGTTTTGGGCACTGCATACTGCAGCTGGAAGACAAGCTGAATATGGTTCAGGGAACAGCAGTGAGCATGACAAGAGATTTAGAAGCCTACAAAAAATGTGCAAGGGATTGAAATTTTTAGTGTAGAAGAGGTAAGGATTGGGAGACACAATAGGGATGCTTAAGGTTTTTACAGAAAGCAAGAATTGAGGTAGCTCTGTTTGGTACAATCTATGCCCATGTGATTTCATTAGAAAGATCATCTATTATTTTTTCTCTCTCATGGAAAACTTTAGTTTTATCTTACAGCAGTGTGATGGAGAAAAAAAAATATTTCTCCATTTAAATTATATGACCATGTATTTCCTTTCTTTCTCTTTGTGATGTGTACTATTATTAGTTGCCTTTTTCTTCCTCTAAAATAGCATCTGTAAGACTCGCTTAGTTCAGTGTAGGTGCGTAACAACTGTTCTTTGAGAAGAAAATTGCAGTGGAAATGTTTTATTCATTATCTCCTCTGTCATAAATCTCTAGCTGGAGCAAAAATCCTGACCCTGAATCTTTCTCCAGAACTCATGAGCCCATGGCTATTCAGTTTTAATTGTGCTTCTCCAGTGATTTATGGTATGACCTTGAGTAAATTGAACCTCCACCTCAATTTCCCTGTCTTTAGCTGAAGATACTAATATTTCTCCCATGGACAGCTTGAGAGTTAATCTGTGTAACTTGACAATGTCCAGTCCTCAAGCAGAACCTTAAAAGTTTAGCTGTCACATATCTATGACTCAGTACTTGAAAGGTAGTTTGTATTTATGGTGGGACTAAGTTTTGAGGGTTTGGGCATTTTTTAAGTACTTCTGTAAAATCATGTTTTTCAGTCTTATGACTTGGAAAGGCAATTTTGATTATTTTATTTTTGGGGCTGGCACTATCAGACATGAGAGCAAAAAACTCTGGAGAAGGTCTTTGTTTGTAAAGGTGGATTACTCAGCTGTAGTTGGACACTATGACTTATTACAATACATTCTGCTGGCAGCTATAATAGTAGAGCAAGCTCCACTGGAGCTCTAAAAATCTGGGATGGGAGTCTGGCCAGAAAAACTGAAAGCCTTGAAGTATGTTCCATGGCAAGGAAATAGAGAGGTTACTTCTCCCCTCAGGTTTCTTGCATTCAAAAGTGATAATTAGCATCAAAACAGAGAGAAAAGATAAATGCTGGATAAGCTGGCAAGGAAAGGACCAAGTTTCTGTCCTCTACAAACAGGAATGCCTGCCCAGCACATATAATGCTGTCTTGATTTGATAACAAAACAGAAGTGTATTAAAAAGCAGTTGAGGAGGCGCTGCTTATTTCACAGAACACGAGATGATAATGTCCTATCCATAGATAGGAGGGTCATGCTGCAAATCCAGTATTTATCTCAATTGTAAGCACTCTCTCATTAAGGAGTGGAAGTATCTTTACTTTGGAACAGGACTAATAAAAGGTGTGATCACTTAGGCTTTTGAAAAATATGCAGACTTATATGATGACAGCAGGTATCTCTGGCGGGTCCTGACCTTGGCGCCTTCATTTCATTAATTCACTGAGCCACATGTTTAAACTAAAATAAATACTGTGGTACAGCTGGAAATGTCTGACTGTTGAAGAACTTGGCCTTTTCCCTGTCCATTTCTCTTTTTTTGTGATCTCAGTTGGTAAATGGTCTGTAATGTCCTCACATTTTTTTTTCATGGGGAGCTCATTCTCCACAATGCAGAATTAACAAGATTTCTGTTCAGGAAATTTGGTAGTCTGTGAATGCAACCATTTGGTGGACAGGAGGGAAATAATAGTCAAGAAATTAACTACACCATGTTACCATGCTTTGGTTTTTTTTTATTTTCCCTACCCTTTCCCATTCCCACAAACTCTCTGAAAGCACCAAATGTACTCCAAGTATTAGTCTGAGAAATCAATTTTTGTTTGCTAGTAAAATGTATTTTCTCCATCAGTGTTTTAGTTTCATGCTGCATAGAGTACGTGTGGATTTTATGGCACATGCGTTGAATAATCCCACCAACCATTCAAATAATTTTGGGTTTGGTATCAAATTATGGAAGCTGGACAATTTTTCTAAAGGAGTTGCTGATGTACAGCTGAGTGCACACAATCAGTGCATTTAATTGTCCCCAGTGTGCTGCATGCTCGTCCCTGAGAAGGCTCCAAAGTGCTGGAGCAGCTTTAGGGGCAACTTTTGTCTCACACCCCTTGCCCAGACTGAGCCCCTTTCAACTTTAAAATATGGAAGCTCTGCAAACAGAGATGTTTTTGAGCTTCACTGCTGGGCAAGTGAAGCTGGAGTTTTTCACTGCTGGGCAAGTGAAGCTGGACATTGCTGGAGTCCATGGGAGCTGCTGGGCTTCCATGCTCTGGAATACCCTGACGAGGACTCCGATTTACTTCTTCCTGAGTTCTGGCAGCCAGACTTCAGAGGGTCTAAACCAGAAGGAGCCCCAAGAGGCTGGGCCTGAGCAGGGCTGGCCCCTTGCCCAGCTCTGTGCAGGCACAGCCCTTCCAGGGTGCCCCTGGGGCGCTGCCCTTGCGCTGCCACGGCCGCAGAGTTAAAGTGCAACTTCAGAGCCTGGCTCCCCGGCCGCTGGTGCCTCGTGTAGGTCATGCTGGTAGCACCTATTGTTCTGGAGCATTTGAAGGGCATCCAAGCTTTGGCATCATTAGATTATTGCCATGGTGCTCGGGCTGCAGATCCTGTACAATAAAAGGGGTTTTACTTTATGTTCAATCACTATTAGCTGTTATCTGCAGCTTTCATCTAGTCTCCATTAATGAAAGAACAAATAATTCCAGGGACTAAATAGATGTTTGACCATTCAAATATATGCAAAGCGATACCATTTATAAATGGGAGGAAGTTGTTTTGCAAGCCTAGAATTCCATTTGCTGTGGAATTTCAATTTAACGGTGTGAATCCAGTTAAATCCTGAAATACTGCACTTAAGGTTTTGTCATACTTCATCTCCCTTTCAGCTGAAGGCTCCTAATGGCTGATATTTCTAAATCCCATTCCATTTCATTAGAGGGTAATTATCTGTTGATACTATTAACATTGCTGCAAAGAGGAAAACATCAAGCTATTCTCCATGATTTTGCTGACTGAAAAAGAAGGAAATGGCTTGAGCTGCAGCGAGGAAGATTCAGGTAAGACCTTGAGAAAACATTGTGTGAGGAACTGAGACATCTGAAGAAACTGGGCATCTCCATCACCAAACAGTGTTTTCTATTTTTATGGCCAACAGAATGTGCAAGACTTGCTGTTGCAGTCTCCTGGCAAGGAGAATGTTTTCCCTTTCACTGAGTCTGCACATGGCATTCTTCAAAACGAGGGCTATAGAAGGCACAACTGGCACAGCCAGGCAAGTGTTACTGCAGCGTAGCCGATGATTGCCAAAGGATTGCATCAGGGCCCGGCTTTCCAGCATTTCCAGCCCCCTGGCAGGCTTGCAGCTCTTGGGTCTGCAGGCATCGCTCTCCCTGGCGCTGCTCCCCAGGGTCAGAGTGGGCGGTTTCGCTGAGGGCCAGGAATGTGACTGCAGCTCAAGAATCCCCAACTCCTGGTGAGGTGTTTTGAACTGGCCTGTTTGAGGTGAATCAGGAAGGGCTCAGTAGCTCTGACACCGGCTCTGAGCTCCTGTTATACCAGCACAACTGAGCATTTGTCCCCCATTTTCCCCCCTTTCCTCCCAGACCTATGCATTATTCTCTGTTTACCAAAACTGCCTTATTTACAGCTACAGAGGCTTTGGCAGAGCTAAGTCTGGGTTTTCAGTCACAGCTGAAGAGCAGCTGCAGAGCATCCTTACAAACTCTCCAACCTGAAAGCTGAGGAACCAAAGATTGAAGGTAAAAACAAGCCCAGATGTTGCCTGAGTGTTTGACTTCTCTGTCCTGCCATCACTCAGCTTTCAGTGGTGGGTAGGCAGCTGTCAGAATTTGTGACACATCAGAGGGACAGTTAGTTCTAATTCAAGTTGCTATGGAAAACCTGATGTTGGGGGAAAAAATAACGTGGACCAAATACACATTCTGCTAGGCAAGAAACTGCACTGCTAGTGAGGTTAGACATGTGATTGGAGAAGGGCAAAAAAACCCAGTGCATTTTCAGAGGGGCATTTTGAGGTATCAGGTGAGGGAAGCAAGAAACAAGGACCTTTCCCTCTCTGCAGCCACTGCGGTGAGCCTGGTCCTGGAGGGCTGGAGAGACCCTTCACTGACAGGTGGATTCCACAGAGGCTGTCAGAGAAGTAAAAACACCCTTGTTAATGGAAGCTGCTTAGCTAGAGAGTGAAAAGGAGGCCAATGTATAATACTCAAATGGTAACAATGGACAAAAAATTTTCTTTTTAATGTAAGGAATTATAAATAGCAGTAATGAGATGAAAATGAGAAGCAAAACCTGGGCTACATGTAAATGGAAAAATCTTAACATTGGGATTATGGGATCATCGCCTCAGGGTAGTAGTGGAAGCCTGTAGTTTAGGACTCGAACAACCAGCCAGAGAAGGAGCACGAGGCACCCCATTGCAGGGAACAGTCCTGCCTTTTGCACTTGAATTTGCTCATAAGGCTCCTTTGCCACTTCTCCTTGAGGATCTGAAGGAATGTTTAATGTGGACGGCTCAGCCAAACTGCAGCTTTGGGAATTCTTATCTATCCTCAAAGTCTTATCTTTTATTTCAGTTGTTTAGATTTGCTGGCTTCCTGTCTATAGTGCTTATCCAAGTTTATTGTTCAGTTTTACTATTCCTTGCTTAACAATTGCTCTTTTACTCTTGACGGTGCTTCTTGAGTGATTTCTCTGTTTATCTTTACCACCTTGTTCAGGTGTTAGAAGTAACATGCTAACCTTGGAGCTGTCTCAGCAATCCAAAGATGCAAATTTTCCTCACAGATTTGCTGTTTTTTTTTACTTGCATAGCGACCTTTTTATTTGCAGCACAGTTCTGAACTAGATATGATTCTTGCATTTCTCTACTCATGTAATTTTACTGTAGTTTGGATAGCTTTTGGGGTTTCTTTTTGATTGGTTGTTCTCTTTCTCTCATCTTTCTAGGCAAAAAAGGGTTAATTAGCCTCAGTAAAACATTGACCGTCACTGGGGACTGCTGCAACTGAGATGAAAAACAAGACTGCACCTGTATGCTGGCAATTTCAGATAGATTCTGGTCAACTATTTTTCTCTCCTGCTTTGTTCTGCCAGCTGCCTCAGTGCTTTGGATGCAGGTGGAAGGATGGACTTTGCTATCTATAAAAAAATTAAATGGTGAAGACCAACTTCCGTCTCACCTCCCCAGGGATCAAAGTGATTGCCACAGATCATGGCAAAGCAGGAAGCAGGCTGCACGTGGTCTCCATGTGAAAGAAACAGGCTGAGAAATTTTCCCCTTTTTGCCTCCCTCCTTTCTCTCTTACCCTTTTTTTTTTTTCTTTATTTGGAAGAGGCAGTGAAAGCATGGATGGAATCCCAAACTGATTGACCATAACTAGGGGAACAAGCCACCACTGTATAGTACACACCCTGCAATATCACTACTGCAGTTCCTCGACAGAAGAGCTATTGAAGCTCCTCCAATAAGCAAAATAAAGGCAAAAGATTGCTTGGGAGGTCTGGCTGTATGTCTTAACGTGTGCCTATGAAAGAAATTCTCACACAAACTGTGAAGATTGATGTCATAATATGCCCTTGTATGATGAAAATGAGTAGTTCCACATCTCTGTGAAGGTGCCTTCACTGTCTGTTGTGAGCAGCAGAAAATGCATGGACTCTTTGAAGGTGCGAAATCTATTCTTACAGCAATATTTTACTATTAAATAATTCTCCTAGCAGCAAACTTTGCTTGACACAATAGGAACTTTCTAGGATTGTGCTACACAGTGTCTTACAGTCAGACTCTCCTTGATGTTTCCGACTGGTCCTGTGATAGAAACAAACAACAGGTAAAGACCAGTAGTAAGATCTGAGATATTTAAATGTGAGTGGAACATAAGACTTGCAGGATAACATTCTCCATGAAAGGGCTATGCTCAGGGGGAAACCCCCAAAATATTTATTGGAAAAGTTCAAGAGTTATGCATTGTTTGTGTGGGTTTTGAAAATACTATCAGAGGGAAAAGACATCTCATTTTCCCCCTCTTTTTTCAGAGATATGAACAGATGCTTAATTGAATTTGTTTTCTTGGGTTATTGTTTTACATCACTTCTCTACAAGCCCACGCCTCCAAAGTGCTATTAAAAAAAAAGGAAAAAAACAGAAGTTGCTAAATGGAGATCAGTGAGTTACAGCAGCTGAAATTAACCCACATGCATATTGCAATGAAGTGTATGGGGACTTTGGAGGAGGTAGCTGGGTTGGGTTTGTGTAATTTTATTTTGAGCTGCCTATGACCTTCTAATAATAATCTGTCTTTAAACTGTGTATATTTATGTGTATAACATGGGTAGCTGGCTACAAAATAACACCTGGCATTAGGAAAGATTAACTAAATCTCACATGTCAGGGCATGCAGTATCCCAAAAAGAATGTCTTGGCCTCTTCTTCACCAGCGCAGAAAATACTAACCTGGTTTGCAGGTAGTTCTCGCCTGTCCTTACAGCAACAGGTACCACCAGCTGTGGCGTGTGTGAGGCACAGTAGGACACTAGCTGGATGCAGGATCTTACCTGCTTTAGTACAAGCACAGTGTGCTCCTGTGCCCCTGTGCTGTTTGTTCTTTCTGACGTGCGGTGTCAGTGCCACCCTTAGCTTTGCGTGGGAGGTCTTGCCAGCGCTGGTTTTGCACCACCACTTCCACATGCAGTCATGGGACAAACACTTTGTCCCACGTGTGTCATGCAACTAGTGAATGCTCCTGTACCTCTGCTTGCCCAAGGGTGCAAGTGAGGTTATGCTTTCTGCTGCAGAGAAAATCAAAGTCTGTAATATCTTTGCATTAGCTCAACCATTGATCTAAGGAGCTATATCAGGTAGTCTAATAAAAATGTTGCTCTCCTTGTAAACCTTGTCTGACTCTGTAGTAAATGAGTTACTTTTCCTGATAGCTGATGAGAATTTACTTGGTACTTGAATGAGTTTCTGAACTTTCTATCCACACTGTGAAATTTTATCTTATATGTGGCAGAGTATTGGCATCATTAAGATAAATGATTCACTGTTTCTCTTTCATAGGGACAGTTACATAAAGCAGTTATGATCCTATTCATATTCCTCATTTTACATTCAGATGCATTAGAAATGGTTAATTTTGTCTTACAGAGGATGAATTTAAAGTTATGTTTAGAGTCTGCATTTTTTACCAGCAGAGCTATTTGTAAATAGGCAATTTTATGCTGTTGTGAGCTTGTATTTGACGTAATTTTCAAATTATTTCAAATTGTTCTCTAATGCAGACATGTGTCCAATATAAGTGCTGTAGTCTGTGTAAAATGGTGGAGATGAAACCTGAAATACTCTAATCTGTCAGCAAATAGTGGTAACAGGAAAGTGAATCCTCATTGCTTGAACAAATGAGCAAATTCTTACCTCAAATGGATGGAGCCTGAAAGGCAAGAGTGATTTCCTGAAGGGAACTTCTTTTTTCCTTTTTAGATGCACAAACTTTGAATTGGCCCAGTTAGTGAAGGCCTGAGTTGTATGCTATGTTGATTTGCTGTTAGCCTTTCCCTTGGCAAAGCTTTGGGTTTAGCCCATGTTGACTGGGCCATGGGGATGGGCTGGGAATGGCATCTAAAGGAATGTGTTTTGTAGTGTGAATGCAGAAATATTCTTGGCAGGCAGGTGGTACTGGACGTGTCTGATGATGAGGAGGGGTTTGGTATTCCACCTACTGAGCATGTTAATGGATTCCCTAGTTCAGCCCTTTGTGCTTTACACATTTTACTCTCTCCTATGAAATATTAAGATTTTTTTCTAGGCAGAAATCGCAGAGCTACTAATATCATCCTTGCCATGCTGAAAAAGGAAACCTGACCATTCAGTCTTGGATTCCTGCACAAACTTACACAAGACTTTTTGTGTAATGAAATACTTAGTTACCATACTGCAACAAAACTGTGCTCAAGTAATAACCAAATCCATAGGAATGTACAAATGCCACAAAGCTGATTTTCAGAAGCAGAAATTACATAATGAATCTTGACATTGACTTAACATAAAGGGACTTCCATAGCTCTTTGAATCCTAAAATAAGAACAAATGAAGGTGTCATAGCACTTTCCCTACCAAGGGTTTGTTTTGACTGTCAGAAGACAGTAGTGCACAACCATTACTCTTTTTTCTTTAATAGTACTCACCTCTGAGGCTTTTCTTCATGTGGAAAAGGTATGTATGTCTAAGTGATATGAAGCTGTATTTTCTTTCAGTCCCAAAGTCCACAAGTTTCTGAAGTACTGAAACAGTACAGCATAGGTGTTTCTGAAGAGGTTCCAGAGGTCTCATCCCTATTTCTGCTCTAGCTCTAGTTCTCTTGTAATGCTATTGAACTATTCCAGTAGCCTTAATATGATCAGATATGAATATGAGGGATAAATTCTGATCTTCACGATGAAGTAATTGCCTAAAATATAAATAAGTGTGGTTAGTGCAGCTTTGCCTATATTAATATGCTTCTTCACTTTACCTGTGCTTAACACAGAAAGGCACTCTGCATATCTGTTCAGTAAAGGCATTTGCATCTTTTCAATTACTTTTCTTAAATGTAAACTATTGGTGTCAAATGTTGCCCATCTTTTGAATAATCAAAAAGTAAAAATCATCATTTAAAGTATTAATTAAAAGATCATTAAGGCTTGGGAGTGCAGTACTTCAAAGTTAGGGGAGCCAGAACTGAGGTTTGACATGCAATTAATTCACCCTCCCCTCACTCCCCACTTTTCTGTATATTCATTACTATACTAATCTTCATTACACAGTCACATTTATGTGTGTGCACACACTCATGCACACATTTACATCTGGCTCCTAGCCAGTAATTCCCATTGCTTCCAGCTTGCCTTTACACCCACCTTGCCCCGCGCCCCTCTGCATTGGTGTTGGGCAACCTCGTCCTTGCCATGCAGCAGGCTTAGTGTGGAGCAGCAGGAGGGACCAAGGCAGCCCAGCTGAGCCCGGTGTGACATTGCATCGGCCCCTACAGCACAGAGCAGGGTGGTACATGACCAAGTGCAGCCCCTTACCCTCAGAGTGGTGGCGTGTCCTGCCCAGGAGGGGAACTGCAAAACGGGGGTGAGCCCCTGGTGCTCCTGTGCTGAATGAAATGCTCAGAAGGCAAGACTTGGTCAAGTTTACATGAATCCTCATAGGAATAAGAGTCACAAATTACACTCCTGCCTAAAATTTGGAGTCCCTGATCCACAGCACAAAGCCAGGAGAGTTTCTTAATTGAAACCAATATAAGAATATTTAAACTGTTTATTATGGTTTGAGACCAAATGACAGCGGGGAGCCTAAATGAGTTTTTAATCACAGTATATGCAATGCAAAACAAAAAGTCAGTTAAAGTTCACAGACTCATGCTATGCTAACTAGGCCTACCAGGGCAAGGAAAAACGAGTTTTCCTCAACCTCATTCTCAGAAAGGGCTGAACTGTTTTTGCTGCAACTTTTTTTTCTTCGACATTTCTCTTTATTTGTTTTCCATTCTAGAGTGTGTGCTCTAGTCATTCTCCTACCTGTGGTTAGTGTTATTCAAAGAAGACACACTATAACTGAAACCCTGAGTTCCCTCCAGCTAGTCCAGTACCACCTCCATTGTCTGAGAATCCTGAAAATAGTTAAAAATAAACATGTTTTTCAAAGTGGACAAGGCTGCCTATCTAAAATCAGAGAAAAAAAAACCCTTAGCTAAGAAGAGTTTGGGTTTTCATCAGAATCATGTACATGACCAACTACCCTGAAATGTGGTGATAGTGTACACAAATATTTTTCTACTGAGGAACATTCACCAGGTACATTTTAGGCTGAATATCAGCAATCTTGTGGTGGGGGATGATTGTGCAAGGTGTATGAAGATGCAAATAGTTCAGTCTTCCCTGTGTGTAGAAGAAACATCTGACTGAAGTGTCATGTTTGGAGTACAAGTTCTGATTTTTTAAAAATCTTAAGTAGCAACTTGCTCAAGCCTAAAATAATCAGGGCTCAGACTATTCATGTTTTGCAATATTTTTAGCAGCCAATAAGTAATTGATGAGTCTTTTTCCACACAACCTTGATGAACAATTCTGAAAAATAAACCTGTGTCATAGAGTACACCAGACCCAATGAGAATGCAGCAGTTGTGCAGCCCTGAAAGCTGTGGATTCTCTGATACTCGAACCACGGTGGGAGGCCAGACATTCACAGGATGTCCTGGAGCCTATGATTTTTTCAGTCAAACTTTTTAAGTCCTCCTGAAGAAGATGGCTGCGACACAAGTTGACCAAGCATGTTGTCCGATCAGCATGGACAGCTGTGGCTTTAAACAATGACAGCCATTGTTAGGTCAATTTTAAAGTAGGTCCTTAAAGTTAATGTGATTATGCAAATGTTGCCCTAACTACCATGGCTGTCTTATATCCTTCACAAATGAGTGCATTGTCACTTTTCATTATGTGCATACAGTCCTGGTGGTTTGGTGGTATCATTGTATCTCTTGGAAATGGACCATGTAAAGGCCATTCACTGTTGGCACTGCATTGTGCTTTTCCACAAGCAGACCAACCTTGACCCACAAATGAGGGTGGTAGAGATTTTCAGGCCAAAACCTGTGTGTGTTATTCACATGGTTACTCCCATTGACTTGGCTGGAAACTCTTGCAGCAAGCATGGAAGAATAAGGTTAAAATATAGTTGTGAAATTAAGTCCAGTCCTCTCTAAACCACTATGTATCTGAACCAACCTCTGACAACCTTACTTCTAAGATAAAAGGTTTTGTATTAAATCACTTGCAGCACAAATTGAAAAATTAACACATTATTCACTGGGGGAAAAAAACCCCAAACATGTCAGACAACTTCTGTGTATGATTTTTTCCATAGTGTCTGTATGATTACTATTAATAATTTGGTTTTAATAATGAAATACTCTTCTACAGAAATCTGTGATCACAAACGAGGAAGCTGAGAAATCTCAGGATTTGTGTGATCTGGAAGGTGGCGGATTTCAGACGACTCATCAGTTGGGGGACATGACTGATTTCAGACTCTTGGTTGCATTGCTTTCAATGAAAACCAGTGACTTGCAGTTTCAGTTCTCATCACAGAAGATGTTCTCACAGCAATCTCTTGTTTGGAGGGTTTTCTCTTTTTCTGAGTGTGGAGTCTGATGTTTGTCTGAGTTCTGTCCTTTGTGAGTTTTTGTTCTGGTGAGCAAGAGTCTCCAAAAAGCAAGCACATGATACACAGCCTATAATAGATTCAGACTGCTGGTTGGGATTTGGGCCTGCTCAGTAAAATAGCCTTCCTTTATTTCTAACAAAATACACAATATATATATATATATATAATAGATACAAGAGAGCGAGAGATTTGTATGCTCTTACCTAACATGAGTAAAGGTAAGGGAAAATCATCACCTCCCAGGGGAGTCCTTTACTGACTTGCAGCAGCTGTGTTATGAACACAAACTTCCTCAGCACATTCAAGGACATGGAAACTGCAAGGGCAGCACACTCTGTTGCTTGGTTGTGTTATTCTACATGCAACTTCTCAAAGCATCCTCATCACTGCAACACTTGAACATTGCTCCAGAACTGAGGTGTCCTTGGCCAGCCTGTGTGTTCAGTCCAGAGAAATCTGGTCAGTGCAACCCTACACATGTAGCAGTTGGGCTCTCCTTCTTTCATAGTGCCTGGTTTTACTGGAAAGGTTGGATTAGGGTGTGGAAACCTGCTTTGATGGAGCAAGGCTGAAGCTGTAGCACCCTCAGCACTGTCTTCAAGAGACAAAGGGCTGCCTTTGGGACATTGAGCCTTCTGGAAAAGTTTCTGTGTTCTAGACAAAAGTGGATTTGTGTTATTGGAAATCCTTTGGAAAAAGTTAGTTATGGATGTTAAAGACGAAAGAAGAAGTGCTCGTATCGCTACCAGGAAGGCAAACAAAGGTATCAAATAAATTTCCACATTCACTCTGCTCAGTCTGTCACATAAAAAACAAGTTGCTCCATTGATGAACTGCCAGAGAGGATGTATTTTTTGGATGTCGGACAGACAGCACAGCAAAACTTGGTAGTGACAAAAAGGAGGAGGGACTGATGGAATAATCCAGCATCTTATTTTAATCATCATGCTTGCAGCTTTGTGATTTCTGTGGCAAAATGGTGGTGCAAGTGTGTGTCGGGTTCAGTCCTCCCTGACCACGCTGGGTCTGGCTCTGAAATTCCAGCAGTCGCTACTCCAGCTGGCTGCAATGAAGGTTTGTGCTAGAGAGCCCTGGGTTTCAGAGCAGTGATGGAGGAGGGACTGTCACATCGGTTCTGTAGCTTATCACCACATGAACTGCATTTGTATTTGTTGTGGATTTTCTGTTAAATCAGAGGTTGGCAAGAAAAGGATTACTCTAACTTTGATTAAAAAAAGTTAAGGTGTTTCTCTGTCGGTGATAGCTCAGGAGGGGAGCCTGTGAGTTGCTGCTCCTGGACTGCCACCATGAGACCTTCATGGGGCAGCAGGAGAACACATCCCCTTCTTGGGCAGCTGAGAGGGTGCCAAAGCTGGGTGTAATATGGCCTGTCTTGCCTATTCCTGGTGGGCCTTCCAGCTAGGAGCATATCAGTGAAAGGCTTTTGTGACTGACTCCCCCCTGACTGGAGGATGTTACTTGAGATACAATCAGAGCTCGCTTTTCAGTGAAGATGACACTGAACCTGGGGATACCAAGGTGGATACCTTGGGAATACACATTGTGAGTGTGTGGGGCCTCTGCTGAGTGGGAGTGCTGGCTGATGCCAGCACATCAGCCATGGGCAGGCAAATGATCCATGACGTTAGTCCTGGTCAAGTATGGGCTTGGGTTCACTGCTGTTATGGAGATCAGAGACTTTCATCAATCCTTTTGCAGCAGTGTTTGGGCCTGAACCCCATCAGGGCCGTGTGCCTTGGTGAAACAGAGGTGAAGTGGGTAAGGGTGCAGAGGGGATGGCCAGTATGAGCAGAGCAGAAAAGACAAGAAAAGTATCATCTCTTTTCTTTATTATTTCACTGAAAGGTATTTTAGGCCTATGACTACAGCAAACCACAGCTGTTTCTTAGTTTATTTCTTTGATGCAAGAAGGCTTGGCTGGGCAGGTATGAGCTCTAACCTCTTGCAGATTTCCATTTCCCAGCCAGCAGCACAGGCTAGCAGCACCTTTATCTGAACAGGAAGGCTGAGCCAGCACCTCAGAGGTCTCTGCCTTGAGCTGGTAGGAACACAGATATCAAAAACCTATCACTGAAATAGTGATAGCCTCCATGCACCTTCAGATAACTCCTGTGCTGATGTGCACTGATGAGAGAGTTAATGAAACACGAGAGAGGCAGGAAAGCACACCTGCAGGCACCCTTTCAAGGCTCTCTGGGGGCTGACTGTATCGGGAGGGCCACGGCAGGCTTGCAGCTGGGCTGGCAGGAACTGGGAGATGCAGAGGTGGTCTCTATGGTTAGTGTAGAAACCTGTCTGGGGAGAGCTTCCTGAAACTTTCTTCTTCGTCTTCTTCACTTCTCTGACAGATGTGTGCACAGAGCGTGTCTTGGAGCTGTGGTGATGAGTAGTGATTGAATCAAGGGGTAAAAGCTGTTTTCCCCCTGAAACGAAATTTCCTTGGCTGCAAGTCGAGCTAGACTGTAAACATGGATTTGCACAGTCTGAGAAGTGGAGGGTGTTTTACAAGACAATTAAAAATTCAGCAATCATTCTGATACTCAAATGGATTGGAAAAATGCCTTCTAGAAATGTCATGTATCAAGAGGGATTATAAAAAACAAAAACAAACTCAACAACCCAATCACCAATAATTTATGGAAAAATAGCAGAGTGAATACATTTTGCAGCCCTTAACAATGAGCTGTTTAACCACTGCCAACTTGCAAACACAGCTGAAGGCAGAATTTGGACCTCTCTGGTATACCTTCATTATCACACCTCCAGCAGTCACTGAGAGCAAAAAAAGTCACAAACAAGTTTATGCTGGTAGCAGGGTCTTCAGTGAAAACTGCTGAGACATCAAAGTCAAGTTCAAAGAAAAGAGGCAAACAAAGGGAACAAGTGCATTTGGTCAGGAAGCATGACTTCCTTTTGAATTAAGACATTAGACTGGAGATTGAAAGATGTGACCACTGTCTTTCCTTGGCCACCCAGGCAGAACTCCACCATTGCTCCTGAGCAGCATCTGCTCTCATGACTGACTCAACCCATGCTAGGCAACAAGGACACAGGCAAAATGCAGACCAGTGCCTCAAAACCCTTCTTTCCCAAACAGAAATATTTTTAACATGCTCCTTAAACACAAAAAAAATCAACAACCAAAACAAAACCCCCCAAAAACCCAAACCAAAAAATAACCGAAACATTAAAAAAAAAACAATACCCCACCACATTTTAAATAGATTTCTAGGAACAAACCTTTTGTTCTGTGCTTTGCCATCACACCTGTCTCAGATCATGAGGTAGGAATGAGGTAGGAATACAATTAAATGTGGCAGGAGTAAGAGGAGGTTGTGATTATGATGTTCCTGTCACAATGTTACAGAAACATCCTCTGCCTATGTGCCTGCCTGTGTGGGCTCGAGGGAGGGCTGATTGGCATAGACTTAGCTGGCACGGATAAGGATCAAGATTACAAACACAGAGGAGAAAAACCTTCTGGCTTTTTTGAAGGATCAGTCTATGCTACGGAGTAGTCAATGCTGTGCTTGCTCTCTGCTTTACTTTCAGCAGATTTATTTTGGCTCCTAACTACAGAGTCTGGCTCTTTCATTCAAACTCTAATATTTTTTCCCAAACCAATTCAAGCTCTGGCCCTTTTTCAGTTTAGGCTTGTAGCTGTCACGTGGGTCAGACCTGTGGGAGCTGAAGCCCCAGGATTCCCTGCACAGAAGGCTGAAGAATGACAGGGAATTAGCTGGGAAACACCTCACACTCTGGTACTTTTCTTTTGTTTTTGCCCTGGCTCCTTTGTCTCTTCATTTTTAATTAGTGGCACATGCTGAAATGATAATTTAAATTCTTTTCAGAAATCAAAAGAATTCCCACTGACAACATTATTAAGTTATAATTACAGAGGATAAAAAGGTTAATAGGAATTTGAGCCAAATATCTACTCTCCATTAAACGAGAACTTGACTGAACCTGCTTTCCTCTCATTTTTCTAGGTTACTCTATGTTTGAACATGTCTAGGATGTCCATACACCTGGGCAAAGGGCCACTGCTGGGGCAGGGAGCTGTCACCAAGACCATTTACACAGACCTGTCACAGGACAGCTCTTGCCTGACAGGCTCAGGATGGGATTTGCCAGAGAGGTGGGACTCCTCTTGGGCCTCTGAAAGATGTGTGCTTCAGACAGTGAGAAGAGCAGGGTCACACAGGGACATTTGTGTGAGAAAGGTGTGTAGGAGGTGGCACTTTGCTGCGAAGGAAATGTTGCCACTCTTGGTGGAGGGAAAATAATCAGCTTCCTGGGTCTGGCATCCAAAGAAAGCCTCTTCCTTCACCCATGCTGGGCACCACATGCATGCAGAATCAAATGCAAACCAGCCTGAATCTACTGAGTGTTTTGCATTTTCAGTGAAACGAGAAACAGGGAAAAGAAACATTTTCCTCCGTATTAGCTCTAAATGTGCCCATCAAGAAGACAATCATTGTAATAGTTACAAATGGATTTTAAAACAACTGAGGGTGTAGGGGAAAAAAAAGCCTGCTCCTTTTTCTGGGCACCTGCAGGCTGAGCTTCCATGGTTCCCAGCACTGGGATAATGGTCTGTTTAAACTCAGCATCTGTGCAGTCACCACTGGAGACAAGGCAGGAGTTTTGCCTCGAAGTCCTGTTGTAAGCTTGGCTTTTCTTTTCCCTTTTTTCTCTTTCAAAGCTGTAACACATTGCCTAAGCGGTGCGGCGTGCCTCAAGGCAGGCCTTTCCCTCTTCCCACGTTGCTGCCGAGTCCCGCAGGGCTCTCGCATCTTGCACAAGCGGATCGAGGCGTGAGCCCGGCAGCTCTGGCACAGGCAGGGGCTCCCGCAGACTTCCCCTTCTCCGTGATCCCTGCCCGGCCCCGGGGTCCTGCCCGCGGTCACCGCTGAGAAACGGCCCCGGGCCGGCTCTCCCGGCCCCCAGCGCTGGGAGGAGCCCAAGGCGCACAGGAGGGATGGATGCGAAGTGCACAAAGCAACTGGGAGGCGGCTGCTGCAAGCGCTGGTCCCTTCTCAGGCTGAAAGCCAAAAGCACGCGAGCAGGGACCTGTGCAGAGAGGGTGGAAAAGGCATTTTTGCTCCTCCTTTTCTGTGCACTGCATGGTTTGAGGGCCAGCATGTGGCTTCAGCTGGGAGGACTAGGCAGGTGCTGGGTAAGGAGCAAAAAGGACGGGAAGGCACCTTTGGGGCTCAGCACACACATGGCTACTCTTTCATCGTGGAGCTGAAGTCTGCTCTCATGAATATCAGCAGGACTTTGAAGCACTTGCATCAACTTACATTTCTGCAATTTATTTTCAAGCTACTCAATAAAATGCTTTTATTTTCTGACAGTATGCCTTTTATTTGTTTGTTTGTTTTGTCAGGAATTGCTTTTATCTCTACCCTTCCTAGGGCTGAAAGACCCTCAGGATGTCAGCTGTGTGAGGCTCTTGCAGGTCTGTCCAATTATTTGCCATGAAGCACAATGCACCAGGGTTTCAAAGTATACTCTCACCTCTGTTTTCTTAAGACAAGCATGAAAAAAGCCTGTTCTACAGTTACAAGAACTCCAGAATATTTTTCTCTTATTCAGTTGGTTTCTGACCTGAGTGTCCTTAGATGAAAAAATAAATTAGCCAGCATTGTGGGATAAGGGCAGTTTTGCACAAATGGTGCAGTGAGTCTCCCACTGACTGAAGCTGACCTGGACTTTGGTGTCAATAGAGATGTGCCCCGAGAGCACAACACACTCAGTACTCACTGTTTTGTGCTGTGTTCCTTCCACTTCCTTAACAATCAATGAGAACCGAGGATTTTGAGGCTATGGTGTGCAAAACTTTATTCCTTGCTTATCTAAGTGTGCTGGGAAAAACCTTCTTGGCTTGACTGTTGCCTTTAACACCACCGCCAAAAAACTGGAGACAAACAAGATTAGGAGGCCATGCAGGTTTAAGTAAAAAAGAACACACTTTATTTATCTACAAGGCAGTACATTGTTGTATAAAAAATTAAGTGCAGATAAAGCTGCACCAAATGCTATTAAGGCAGCAAAGTCAGAGGCTGTTATAAAAACACAAAAAAAATAAAAAAAAATAAAATAAAATCAGTGTTTTGCCATATCAGTAAGGATCTGATATGGCAGTACAATGAACCATGTATTTCTAAGAACCTGATTCAGTACACGAGACCCAAGTTAGGGAACAACTAGCTAGACATGGAACAAAAGAGACAACATGAACAAGACAGTGTTCTCCCAAACATATGAAGGTGCAATGCATGCTGTTACAAACCAATGAGAAACAAAACAACACATCCACACAAATAAAAATCTCCCAAGAACAGTGTTCAAAAATATTGCTTATAAAAAAAAGGGGAAAAAATATAAATGATGTAAAAAAAATTAAAACAAAAAGGTCTGAAATGCTAGTGCATAGTCAATTAGCTAACATCAACAGTTGTTTTTTTCCATATAAAGCTCTACTGCTCCTTTTACACTAGCAGCATGTCTACATGCTAAGGTCTGTAGCAGCAAAACACAGTATTCATTTGGCATTTACAAAATTAAATTACTGAATAAAAATATATTTTTTCTCATAAATCTATGTTTCATACAGTAATATTTTTTAAAGCAAGCTAATTACCCCTCCCCCCCCAACAGAAACACACAATGTATAATGGCCTAGAACCAAAACAGAAAGGAGTATTTCAAGAGGCATGGATGTTTGAGCATTCACGATCTTGATCAGCTTTCCCCTTTTGCACAGACAAGCTTTTGTAGTAATGCTTTTCACTTCGGTATTTTACACCAATTCATTTTGCTCAGTGATTTAAAATATATCTGTGTGAGTACCTGCTCTTTTATTATTACAAAACAAAATAATTAAAAAAAAGGAAACAAACTAAACCCCACCCCTGACTAGCACATCACTGAAATAACAATACTGGTGTATTCAGTCTGTTTGATCTCAAAAAGTACAAGAAAAATTATCTTTATTATAAGACTGCACTTAAGATCATTAATTACTGATTCAAACTCAATACCTAATAATTTAGGCAAGTATCATTAAAAAACACAAACTCTTAAGTTGGGTGAAATCCAACAAGAATATATATGCTGAGTGACTAAATGCACTTTGTGCTGCTCCCAACTGTTGTACCACAACAAAGATAGGCTCTTCTCCCATTCATGAAAAGTTCTCATGCAGAGGAACAGGAATTTCCCAGTGGAGGTGAAGTGTTCTCAAAACCATAATGCTTCTCTGTGCCTTGACCCTTTCACATCACCAGAGTCCGGGTGGGGAAGGTGGCCATGTATTTGCGTGCCTGATCCGTCAGAGCCATCTGATCCTCGATCTTCCCGCAGGACGCTGGCTCCCAGGTGTTGTTCAGATGCTAAATTAGAAGAGAGAGAGAGATTTAGTTTGAATGCTGCATGATTTATCCATACTCCCAGCCAAAGCCGGGCCTGCTCACAATTAACTGTTCCATGAACAGGCAGTGGGATGTTGTCCTGTCCCCTGAGAAACTGAAATCTCAACACAACAGGCAAAAAAATGTCACCCTGACTTCTCAGTTAGCGACCACAGGGGCAGATAGACATATGATCTGCAGAGGAGACACCACAGGAGATCCAAACTTTCCTGCTTCTCTCCCAGAGAGTGTCTTTTCTATAAGGCCATAGCTACAGCCTTGCCTTTAATTCTTTAGGAGGGTCTAAAGGAGAATGTACTTGGCAGGCGAATTTTACGGTCAACAGAGCACAGACAGGCTACAGCACAGTTAAAATATTCAATGTTATGACCATGCACAAATTCCTGCCGAAGCTCCATTCTAAAAATGCAGCTGCTCTGTCCCAGAGTTCCCCAAAGGAGCCTGACATCCTCGACAGCCTGCCCAGCACTGCTGAGGATTCCTGCACTCAAAGCTGCTTTCACCTGTGTGCAGCGATCAGCACCCGCCCGATAGCTCAGCTCCCCTGGCAAAGGAGGAGGGAGGGGGGCTCGACTCTCAGCAGAAACAGCTTTTTAATTATCGTGTAAGCCATTGCACTTCTTGTGGTATTTATGGAGGTTGCAGACACCATTTAGTATAATGCTAAAATGAGATAAACCTATCTGCAGAGGGCTGTGTGTGCTGTATTTATTTACTCACTACACATGTGAGACATTTCTCATTGCCTTGAGCTATAAACAGCAATGAAATTTCAAAGCTCCTGGAATTTACCAGGATACACGCTTTTATTTTTTTCTATTGAACTCTCACTTACCCAGTGTGTCTGCCTTTCCACACTGAAACTTTCTCTAAGACCTGAATAAAACCTCTATTATCACATAGTTAGCTGTACAAATAGTCTGCATTCCAAAAATGCACAATTGTGTTTATCTTTCCACAAGGGGATCCCAGTACTGCTGAATACTGAGAAGGTGTATGTTCAGGATCCACTAGTAAAGACAAGTCAGGAAAAACCATTCTCATTTCTCCATTGCATTTGAAAAGGATCATCTTTGCACTACAATAACTACATTGCTCAAAGAGATGTTCAAAACCTTCCCAACCTCTAGGACACTGGATGAATCATAATTAGTGGACTGCAAACCATCTGCTAAGAGCAGAACTGTCCTGGCGTGCCCATGGCTCTTTCTGCCAACTTCTAGTAGCTAACTTCAATTCTAGTTGCTAACTTTGCAAGAGGATCCTTACATTATTCTCTGGCCTAAATGTTTACAGAATGCTCCTCTGACTGTAAACAGTGTTATCTGAGACATATGGATAGTAAAAGGCTGGGCAACTCTGAAATACAGATAATTTCACGTAACATGCCCTAATCAAGGCACCAGAACAAACTCAGGGAAGGTTCCTGCCTTGGAGGGCTTACAGTCTAAAAGGGACAAACCTAGTGAATAATTAAACAAGCATGTTAGTCCTCTGCAAACTTCTGCTGGGCTTCCCTAGACAGGGCTTTCTCTTCCCTGTAGGGAAGTTCCAAATACTGCCTCTTCTCTTGGATGCCATTTCGCAAGCAGAACTGCTGAACTTCAGTAGGAGTTCCCTTTCTGAAGGAGAACCAGGTCAGGCCTCAAATCATTAAGTTTCTGCAGTTTTTGTGGGAAAGCTGCATCTGTGAACAGACATGCCATACACCTCTTTTCTAGAGCTGTGTACCTTGTGCTGTGGCTCAGCTGAGGGCACATGCCAGAAAGCAGGTGTGACACAATTTCTGCGTGCCACAGACCCGCATGCAACACACCACAGCTCCTTTTATGTTTTGGTTAAACAACTTCCAGCGTAACTTTTTCAAAGGCACCTACACAAGCTGGGAACCTACAACTCCTCATTGATCCTCAGTGGGACTCAGGCACCTGTGCATATTTTCCTCTGTTGTTTTAGAGGTATTTGCATGGGAAACCAAATTAATGCCTGGTATAATGCCATTGGTTTTACTTAGAAATTGGATTTGTTCTGAACACCTCAAAAGCAGCTGATAGTTCCCGAATATCCATAATTTCCAAGGACAGATCTCACTTTCTAACCAGTACTTCCCTGTGATCCCCCAAAGCTTCAATGCACCAGTCTAAAAATAAGAGAGCAGCAGTCCCTTAAATAACTGAAAATATGTAAGGAAAAGTCCATTTGTCACAGTATGTCACTTTCTGAAAACTATAAGTAACTTCAGGTAAGGAGCGTCCCTATTTCATAAATTAGGCTTAATTGTTAGTATCTACACTGGGCTCTTTGTATTAACAGCCATGTGCTTAGTTTAAAAAAAATAAATCTGATATCACCAACATCTCAGCAGGCTGTTACATGTCACTCATTCCATGGAAAGCCTGGTCTTCATCTTTAACCTGATGTCAGTGTGGCAGAAGCTGCTCAGGCAGGCAGTAACCCTCTGCCCTCCCACTGGGCTTGGCTGCCCCAGGGAGCACTGGGCAGCAGACACAGCAAGCACAGGAGGACCAGCTCCACCCTTTAGTTGAGCCTGCTTGAAGCAACTTCAGCTTTGCTGTAGGGACAGAAAAGTTTTCATCCATGTATTATTTTTTCCCAGAAAATGACACTATTTACACTTTTTGCCCCCTCCCTATTGTGACAAACTTATAACAAGAGGCTAACTTTGCATCTCGGTGATGATAGTGAGAGCTCTGCTGCAGTGAAGAAAGAGGAATTGGACCCAAAGTAGTATGTTTTCTGATGCAGCATATTTACTAACACAGTTTTCCATTATACCCTTGGGGAACTCAGATAACATTTAAGTGGGTATTTTTAATAAGCATTTTCTGTCTGAAGCCCTGAGTCTCGGCAGCCAACACAAAACAAAGCACAGTGCCTGTGCCTTGCCAGCCCTGCAGTGCAGTGCCAGGGGCACGTGTGAAAGTCATCCTGATGGGAGCAGTTTTCCTTCCCTCTTTGGCAGGGAGTGCTGGGTCTTACAACCCAGGCAGAGTGCCTTGCTGGGCCTGGTCACAGACAGCTATGGGATCTCTTTGAGAAAAGGATAAAAAGGGATGCCAGAATGCCTCCTTCCACACCAGCATTGCAGCAAGGACTGACAGGGCTCTGTTACAGGACAGTGGCAGTGCCCCACAGACAGCAGTGCCCAACAAATGTATCAGAAGGAAAGAGACCCAGGCAGAAGGCTACAGGCATGCAAGAAAACAGCACAGAAACCCTAGCCAGAGCACTCCTGTTGCAGAATGCTCATTGCATCCTCCTGACCACGTTTACAGGTCTAACCCTGCAAACCAATGGATAGAAACAAGATCTTTGTAACCAGAATCCCTGACCCAAACCCCACCAAAATTGATGGACGTGTTTTCATTAACCCAGTGGATTCATCCAGCCTAAATTCAGTCATATAAGAGTGAGGTGTTCATTTTGGCACCTCAATTCCTAGCCATTGGGGAGTGAAAGGGATTTCCAGAGTAAATTCTTTCCACATACAAAATTTTTTCATTGCCTCACAGAGTAGGAGACTAGTCTTAATTTTGCTGTCAATTTAAAGAGTTTAAACATTTTCAGCCAGTACTCCCACTGTATTCTTCTCTTCCAAACACAGCAGTTTCTCTCTTTAAGTTAAATCGGGGGCGGGGGGGAGAGAAGAAAGTGTAGTACTATGAGTTCCCATAGGATTAAATTACAGATCCATGGTACAATTCCAGCTATGTCATTCTCCCTGTCCCTTTTCTTTTTCTCTCTCTTTTTTTTTTTTTTTACCTCAATAATCCTACCAGTACATCTTTCTCCTGGCAGCAAAACTACCTTATTTATTCTCTAATATGCCTTCAACTGCCCTCAGGCAAATCTGAACTGTAAACAAACTGTCAAAGCTGTAACTGGGATATCCAGTTAAAGCACTTTAAATAAAAACTTGGACCATCTAGAGAAAACAGACCAGAGTAAGCGAAGAAAACAATATAGAAAGGTGCTTTTCTAACAGAACTAGTCCTTCTGCTCTTGTAGCCCAGACTGCCTTTTCATGTGCTGTCTCTATAGCTTAAGAAAGCTCCTGTGTTACAACACCTTTTGTGTTAGAAGCCAATGCCAAATCAAAACATTGCTGCAGTCCTGCAGTGCTGAGCTCCCAAACTGATGAAAGTCCAGTAGAAATCCTTGGGCAAAGAACTGTGTTAGAAGACAGATTTAACATCTCTGCTCCACTGGCAGGTAGCTTCAGCAACTCCAGCAAAGCTAGAGGTGTTACAAACATTGCCACTAATTTAGCCAAGCTTTGCTGGTATTTAAAAAAAAATTATAAGCTAGTGTATTTAAAATATTTTAAATGTTCAGCCTATAATAAGGTCTCTTAAAGTGTTTCCCTGCTGCAAAAAGCTGGATTTCTTGCCAGCTTTCCCTTAGATTACATGGTATAGATTGTCTGCAGAATGTGCCACTGAAAAGAAGGCTTGCAACAGAAATGCAGCACTCCTGAAAGAGTAAAACAATGCACTGAACAAAACAATTTCCTACCAGAATACAATAGATAGCATATGAATAACAATGGCTTTCTATTCTGTAAGGATGCAGAACTGGCAGGACAGTAAAGACTAATTAAAAACTAAAGTGACCATAAATATGTTATTTATCTAATTTAACAAGACAGACCACTATTTCTATCCCTGCTGCTGGCTTTCCTCTGGGGCACAGGACAGACTTCTCCTAAACTCTGGGGCTTTCTGAGCTGCTCAGAAATACAACTTGCTAAATGTGAAAGAATAAGATAGTCCAACTTTTGAGCTTTTGTTATAAACATGATACCAGGGCTGGAAAGAGCTCTTTGATGGCATTTTTAAGAGTTTAACCCTGAAGTTCTTGCTCAGATAAAACTCCTGCTCAAGATGTATGAGCTTTCCAAGTAAGATGAATGGACGAGATATGGAAGTGGGCTAAGCATCTGCAACTCATACTGGGATATTCTTCCCCCCTCCAGTAATCTTTTTTTTCCCCCCACAGATCAGAATACATTGCTGCAAATGTGAGTAATAGTTAAACTGTCCCTTTTCTTCCTGAGACCATCGCCAGCTCAGGGCAGCTGTAACTTCCAATCTGTTTGCAGCCCAAATTCTGCTGACCTGGGAGGAAAACATGCAATGACTGGCCTGTAACTTTGAACCTTCTCTGGCTCCCTCAGCTGTGGCAGGCATATCTCCTTCCTGTACACATCACTCACTGGGGAGAGAAGGGGCAGCACAAGTGAGAGAAACCTGTGGGGCTACCTTCCCTTGCTGTGCAATCTCAAACACAGCGTGCTTCCATGCTTCC
>WBNO01005225.1:113150-149605 GCA_013400575.1 Peucedramus taeniatus | reverse complement strand
TATAATTAATTATATATATAAATATAATTAATTAATTCCAAATTAACATATGGAACTTGTTTACTATTGCAGCTGTATTCTCTAATCTATTTCAATACCACCAAGAAATAGGTTAGAAATAATCTTTACATATCATAGCCCCCAAATCTATGTACCACTACATCCATGAGAATCTGAATTTGAATTAATGTATGGCAAAATAAACGGAATATTACCTACAGAAAACATATAGAATTTACCAAGAATAAGCAGGGCAACCTGTGCTCACTTTCACAATTTGAGTGGAATGATGTACAGTTATCTTATCGCCTTTGATGTGGCAAATATGAGTTTCTTTTGATTTTAAATTATATTTGTCTTTTATTGAACTAATCTTTTACTATAAAAACATGTACATGGTTTCAGAAACAATAGCAACTGAAGCATTAAAACCCCCTGCTACTGCTTTAAAGGGAAATAATATAGAAAGAAATACTAGGTCCCATGTGCACAGTCCTACTGTTCAGAGGATTGTCTTCTCTGGCTGGCATTTTGCCTGAATACATTTTTTCCAGGTCATCAAATTCCAGATTACACTCATACAACAAAGGAACACACTAGATCCCTTTAAGAGACTGTGTAGAAAAAAAAATACGGTAAAAAAAGGCTATAGTTTCATGTATGCTTAAATCTAGGGTAAAGCACAGCTGAAAGGAACCATCTTCTTCCCCCAGTCTCAGACAGACGTTCCCGAGCTCGGATCAGTCTGTGTCTCTTGTCTCCAGCTGATTCCTGGTACTGGCTCCTGGTATGGCAGGCTAAAACATACTTGAAACCACAGGCTTCAAGAAAGAAATAAGGAAGTGAGAAGCTTAAGCAAATAAAAGGGCTTGGTATAAAGAATACTCAGCTATTTTTTTGGCTCTGGGGGCTACTGAGTCTTGGGTCATTCAGCTCCTGTTCAGAGAAGAATTATTTCTGGTTTTGTAGGAAACACTACCCCAGAAAATGCAAAAACAAAACATGAAGCAGCTGCTTCTCTTTCCCCAGTTTTTGCTTCAAATGCTGGATTTGTTTGTATTTTCTCTCTGTCAGCGAAAAAAAAAAAAGGATTGGTACGTGACAACAAAATCTTTCTCTGGTCTGTGTGATTGTGAAATATGTGAAAGGACTTTGTACCTCACAGGGTATATTCTTTTACAGGTGCTCAGTTTGCAATATTTACAGGTTTGGTGAGTAGGAATTAAGGAATGAGGTAGCTCATGAAACGAAGATGAGCAGATTCACAAACTAAAATATGATACTACTTAATAAAATCAGGCAAAGCAAAACAATAACTGCAAGAACCCTGTAATGGCTGTTTTGGCTCAGGCAACTGTGTAATATGCTTTCTCAGTAACTTCTCATCCTCTGCAGCTGGAAGGAAATATGGCATTCCTCACTTCCATGGCACACTTTCTCTCAGGCTACTTAGTGAACCGTGTTTTGGCCAAAAGGATTAATACTTTGGGAGTCACGCAGTAAATACTTCCAAAAGATCTAAGCAATTCAGTAATTCAAGACACTGTCCTCTAGACTTACAGTTTGCACACATACCCTGCTTACTTGAAATATAAACCCAGTTCCTAGTTTGCCTCCATAGGTAGTGCATTTATGTTTATACTATAACTCTCACCATATCCTTTAAGAGAGTGATCTACTGAGAGATGATCTTTGACATTCTTTAGCAAAACATCCTTACTGCAAATATAGGTCAGGAACATCTAACAGAAGGTTGCCTATGGCAGCACAGTATTTTGAGACATGAAAAACACTCTTTCCTATAGAGAACCAAACAAGACCACTAGAAGAGAAACCAAGATTCTACTTACATTTTCATATAAGATAATTAAGAATCATTTTACATGCTATTACATACTCAAATACTTCTCTGTTGTTCAGGTCCTCTTGTGGACCTTAAACCCAGTAATAAATGTAAAATTTCATTTGAGATAAGATATGATCTTGCTGCTTTACTGATGGTGATACACAACTTAAAACAGGCACGAGTGATGCAGGTGGAAAACAGAGGAAAAAGTTTGCACCAAAAAAAACCCTAAAGCCAAAAAAACCCCACCAAAAACTGGAACATGAGTAGAATCAGAAACACAAGAGTTGTTCATATGCTGTCCAGCAATGCAGGACACAATATGGTTACATTTTTAAGAGCTTGACATCTTAGACGAAAAGGGAAGACTGACTGTAATGGACAATACATGAGTAAGTTTAGGCAAACAGTCTTTTAAAAACATTAACTTAAGTTCAAAGAGGTTATTGTAAGATCCATGTTTATCATTCTATACACCAGTGTCTTACTTATGGCTCCAAAGCTTGCCATAACATAAAGCTTGCTCATTTCCTGAAAAACCTGATGCTGGTGATAAGGGACGGCACATCTGGCTTCAAGGCAATATTCTGATGGGCCACATGCTCATTCTGCACTTTCTCTTAACCAAATCTGTTGTGTATATGCACAGGACCCCATACAGACCATATTCATCCATTTTTACCTCTGGTGATTCTGCAACAGGTCACCTGGCTTACTCTCACTACAATGCAGGCATCTCTCTGCATTTAACCCATATGTACCAATTCTCACAGCAAGAAAATAAAACTGCTCAGTGAAATTTTACTACAACTATCCTGTTTTCATCACCTTAGACAGAAAACAACATATTGCTTAACTGAGACATTACTCAGAGATTTACCAAATTTTCCACATATTTACTACAAAAGCCTAAGGACTCTGAAATAATGAAAGGAAAATAATCTACTGTACACACCAAAAAAAAGCCTTCTTTAATAAATCTACTTAAAAGTTCTTGGCGGTTACATTAAGATTATTTTAATGAGTACGCAGACTTATACACAACAAAATTAGAACTATCTTGCTTACATTCACTGCATCTTGCTGATATTAAGTTCCAAGACAACAACTATGTAGCAAAACAATATTAACTGATATATGTAAAAAAATAAAGATCATGCGTTGCTTGAAGCTATTCAGTTGATGTGGAAAACCAGGTTATAGCTGATGAGATGGAAAGAATGATCACCATAGCAACAATTTACCACTTAACAATGAAGGGGGAAGGGTGCATCATTTCTTCCTACTTGCCCATGTAAACAGGATTGGCTCAAAATTATCAAGTCCAGTGACTTATTCTGTTCTTTCAGTAAAAAATGCAGTGAAAATTGTATTATACAGCACTACAGCATTATATTCAGGATCATATGTCAGTCCTATTGGCAAAGACAAGAAATTCAGTACCAGAAAAAATAAAATGATGGTTTTAAATAAAAATTATTCTTAGTAACATAAGCTGTCGTGGAAAAGCTTGTCTCACTGAAAAATAAAACATTCCAGTGAAGTAGCAAATCAAAAAATATAAATAGCTTGATTTTAGCAATGTTATTCATGTATTAAAAGAAAACACGGATTATATTATCAACTTATTTTAAAATAAATCTTTTGGTTAAAAGAAATACAGACTGTGTATGTACCAACATAATATTATCTATCACTGCTCTGGATAATTTAAAAAATATGATTTAAATGTGCTTTCCTACCCTTCTTTGGAGTTATTTGTCATGTGCTATAGAAAGAATGCATATAAATGAAACACACTTTAACTGTTTTTCCTGTGTCTGCTCCACCACTCCTCCCCAGGCACACAAGAATCTCTCAACACCTGTAACTTGCATCACCTTGAAGTTTACCTCAGTCATCTTCAGTATTGTCCACACTCTTCAGATATATTAAGATGAAAACAGCACAGAGAGCAATGAACTGTTCAGCAGCCACGAAAGACAAACTGAATGACAGTGGAGTCTTCATCAGCTGTCCTGGGTACTCAGCCTTTGAGGCAGGCACGAAGTTCATTCACCCATCCATTATTTTAACTTGGTACTTTTACCCCATCTCTGCAGCATGCACTTTATCCTCAAAGTGCTGTGGTAAAACAGATTTTCAAACTGCTCTCATTTTACACTGCACAGGATCAGAAGCAAAGCATTATGAAGCTCAACACTGCTGTGTTTAGATACGAGGAGTAAAAATCCTAATACTTAGAAATAATACTTATATCCTCTCACAGTGAATGGAGGAGAATCCAATGTACAGATTAGGTACTGGGCAGCACTTTAAACACTAGGAAAATTCAACTTGACTAAAGGAAATTCTCCGACACATTTCCAAAATACATTCTCTCATCTGTACTTATGCAGCTCTGTGATAATGAGTTTCAGGCCATAAAAATTTTCAAGAATTTAAGCTCTAAATTCATGCATTTAAATACAGATGAGTGGCTTATGGTCAGTATTCAGAAAACACAGCTGAAGGCAGAGCTTGTGGTCCCGCATATCCTTTGTGTCTCTGCTGATAATTAGGACACCAACTCAGGAAGTCTGAAATGTGAATTGTGGGTGCCTGCTTCCAGTTTGAATCTGTACTACCTACATACCAGAGGGTGTGTGCAGAACAGTAAAGCTTTTGACAGAAAAAGCTTTACCTAAAAATGATCCAAAAGTGGAAAAACAAGCCTTTAAACTTTACCTACAATGCACAGGATGTGAAAGTCTAAATTCAGTTACAGGAGAATGCAAATCTGTGCAGAGTTGGTTAATTACTCTGAAGAGAGCTCAGAAGAGTCGGGAATGATGCAGCCAAGAACAGCAAATATGGTAAAGGATTTCTTAAAGCACTCTCCCTACAAGAAGGAGGTGCCAGACTAGTCCTGATGATCAAAGTGCCTTAAGAGTAAGCAGAAAAAAAAAGCTAGCTAGCAGTACTATGTCAGAAGCATAAAGGAGATATTAATGTACAAAGGGCTTAATCACTTCCAAAAGCTGAAGAAAACACTACAAAAAACGCTACATAAAAGAGCCAACATAAAGCACTCATGAGTGTCAGTAGCAGGGCTGCATAAAAGCACCCCCAGGGAAAAGGGATCAACGGCGCTCACGCTGTCACACAAAAACCGCATGCAAATAAGTCATTATCTGCCACAGCACTCAAATATCCTGAACCATAGATATAGATATGGCTGCAGCATAATAGCTGAGATCTTCCAGAATAAACACAGACACATTACTTATGCCTGAAGCCCATTCTTGGTTTTGGGCAGATGAGCACAGGCACAGTTGAGGCACGGCGTGGCACTTGGCCTGAGGACACAGCAGGGCCTCCTCTGTGTGTGCAGATGCAAGCTCCTTCCTGCTTGGCAACAACCTGCTGCCCACCACTTGATACTCAGGAAATCAGAGAATGGAAAAGCAGAAAAAAAATGCTTTCCCTGCTCTCCTATTGCTGCTAAATAAATGTGTCTGCCACGGAGTAATGGCATCTAAATGCCCCACTGTGGCAGGGCAGGGTCCATGTCACCAAGGCACCTGGCAGTAGTGGCTCCTCACTCCACTCCACTGCTGGACAGACAGAGACTGTCACTGCAAAATGTATATATCATCCAGTCTGATGTCTCCCATCCGCATTATTTCCACCCAGTAAATCCCTACCCACTCCCAGCTGTTTTTGAGAGCCCTCGGGAGTCAGGGGTGGGCTGCTATCAGCAAGACAACCCTTCAGCCTACTCCTAAGCCCTGTTGTTCAAGGACACTGAGGAGGCAGCTGCAGACAGGCTGAATGGTCACCCCCACTCCCAAGTATATTCTTAACAACTTCTGGCTTTTGCATCGCCAAGACTTCGGCACATGATCTTACAGTGACAAAGGTAAAAACTTGAAAGTGAAATACAACACTGAAAGAGAAATTCCTTTGGCAGATCTTCTTTCCCTCACCCCTTCTCACCCTGCATTTTAAAGAAAGGACAAGATGCAAAAGAGGAGAAAGATTTAGAGGAACAGGTGCACATTGCAGTACCCATCTTACCAGGGTCTACAAATAAGCCAACAGAAATAGTGACAGAAACATAGAATGACAATGCAATGAATCCCTGAAAATTAAAAAATTCAGGAAAACACAAGCAAGCATCTCCCCAGTTATCCTGGTTATTTAAAAACTCAACTGAGACAGCTTGCAAAATAGCCAGCCACCACACACCAAGACTGAAAGGGGCTACAAAAGACAGGTAAGGCAGTAAGGCTCAATAAAGGAAAGGCCACTCTCAAACACGCTATACTATAAAAAAACCCCACTGCATTAAACCATGGTAAAGAAATAATTATAAATAAACTGTTACATTTGTGTGAAATGCCAGGGCAGAGAAGCAAAAAACCCTACAATAATTTGTTATATCATTAGCCAAAACCCAGCAGCAACTAACACAGCCACAAGTCACTTGGTCTGCTCAGCCTGGCGCAGAGGAGGCTGAGGGGAGACCTCATTGCAGTCTGCAGCTTCCTCAGGAGGGGAAGAGGAGGGACAGACCCTGATCTCTTCTCTGTGCTGACCAGGGATGGGACACAAGGGAATGGCCTGCAGTTGTGTAAGGGGGGTTTATGTTGGATGTTAGAAAAAGGCTGGGCACTGGAACAGGCTCCCCAGGGAAGTGGTCAAGCACTGAGGTCGACAAGAGTTCAAGAAGTGTTTGGACAATGCTGTCAGAACTCTTGGGGCTCTGCTGTGCAGGGCCAGGAGTTGGACTCAATGTCTGGGTCCCTTCCAACCCATTGTGCTCTGGGCTTCTGTGAAGCCTGACTATGAGATGGTGCTGTGGCTGTTTAAGTGCTACAACATTCCCAGAGACACAGGGAAAGAATAAGAGACAAGGAGCAGATTATGAATATCAGTATCCATAATTACAGTTTATTTGCTGGGAGTGGAAGCAAAGAGCTAATGTATGGTGTTAGGATACAATGAGGCAACTAAGGTGGTATTTGTGAGAGAGGCAGGAAGCAACTAAGCTTCCGAGTTACCCAGGATGTGTCGAGTGCAGTTGCTGACATTGCACAGCCTCCTAAAGGTCTGTTAATAAATATTTGCTTAGCATACTGTAACTTGAGCATAGGAGAGAAAAAGTACCCCCTTCATATGAGCACACTACAGACAACCCTTACAAACCTCACATACTTTTCATAGTGAAGGAGAAGATTGCTCTTTCTCTTAGGAGGAATAAGTTCTTCACAGGAGATTTCCTCTCCCACATACATTTCAAAGAACTCCCAATTTCTTAGTGATCTTCCTTTAAAGTCTTTACAGAAAATACTGCAATGTTCACCCCTCAGTATCAACTATATCAAAGAAGACAAATAATTACAGAAGTTTGATATTTTTATCACAAAAGCAATGGGATTTCTTCTGGCAATTTCAGCTTTAGCAGAAACAGACAAAATATTTCAAATTAAGGCAGTTTGTAGGACAAAATAATAACAAGTCACCATACAATTGGAGTAATTTCATGTTTAGAAAAGTACACATTTACACAGAGAAAACAGACCTCTTTATCACACAGACTATACATTCAGGACCTGTCCCTCTTCTTTACTATAGCTTTTAATACATGCAGCAGGACACGTCAGATCCTGGGTCTAGTTAGATAAAGTAGCACTTGGTCACCTATGAGAAATCCTTTGGTGCCCCAAAGCAGAATTTGGGCTTACAACCTGAAAACTGCATCCATCAAAAGCTCAGAAGTTTCATTAGAGACATTAATGGTCCACGAAGACCATCAGAGGGCTGGAGCACCTTTCCTACAAAGACAGGCTGAGAGAGCTGAGCTGTGGCTGTTCAACCTGGAGAAGAGAAGGTTTTGAGGAAACCTCATTGTGGCCTCCCAGTACCTTTAAGGAGGCTTATAAAAAGGAAGAGGGACTTTATACACTGGCAGATAGTGACAGGACAAGGGGGAATGGCTTTAAACTGAAAGAGGGCTGATTTAGGTTAGATATCAAAAAGAAATTCTCTACTCAGAGGGTGGTGAGGCACTGATCAAATTTCCCAGGGAAGTTGTGGATGCCCCATCCCTGAAAGTGTTCAAGGCCAGGCTGAAGGGAGCTCTGAGAAACCTGGTCAAGTGGAAGATCTCCCTGTTCGCAGCAGGTGGGTTGAACTACATGATCTTTAATGTCCATTCCAACTCAAACCATACTATGATTCTAATATTGTCCATGAGCATCTGGTAAAATGTACTGAACAAGATTTATTTCCCATAAAATTTATTTATTTGTTCTATCCAAAACCATTAAAGGAATGTGAACTAATTTTTCAAAAGTATAAATCAATTTTAAAAAATAAATTTCAGAATGAAAGCCTTCAAAACACTCATTTTAAGAAGACGAAGTCACATCTGTATATCACAGACTCTCTGCTTCTGGTGTTGCAGGATGAGCAGTAAACACTGCAATGTAATGAAGGAAATTCTGAATGGATTATCTATTACACAAGTGGGACTTCACTTCGTTAACCTACAATGTGATCCAAAAGCTAAATCATAGTTAATGAACAAGAAAGTTAGAATCTTCTAAGAAAAGCTGAAATTTATAGCTTACTAGAAGTTACACAGTTATATAGTAAGCATATAAAAGTACAGAATAAACTTTAATAAGATGTTGAAAATATGGTCTCATCATAACAAAGTTAAGTGTTTCATCTCAATATGAAAATGTCTTTGCACAGTTAAAAATTGTAATTTCATAGGCATCCTTCTCTGCTGCTAACTTTCAAATTCTAAATGTCCCAGCAGAAGGCCTGAAAGTTGATTTTTCTTTAAGATTAAATAATTCATGGGTATTTTCCAATATATGCATTTGGCTTTTTAGTGAAAATATTTAAATTTAAACCTGAAGTAATTATTACAAAGAAAATATGATAGTGCAAGTGGGGTCTGGTTGACCATCTCTGATGACTAAACTCCCTTCTCTGGGGCACTTATTTTTTTAGTTACTGTTCAGTATAAAACTAGAGAGAATGTATCTCTAAAATACACTAAATTTAAGCTATTTATGAGTTCTTGATGTATGCCACACACATCTGCCATGAAATGCACTGGAAGTTGACACAGGCTAAAAATTTGTAAGGAGCCCATAGCCCAGGCTGATGCATTTCTTAACTGCAATGTAGACATTAACTAAACTTCTACAAGGGCTGATCGTGTTGTCTCATTTAGCAATTTAAAAGACTGCTATTGAATGAGTTATTCCTTAGAAGTTCAAGTTCATTATTTATCAATATTTACTTTCCACGATAATGTATAATTAATAATACATAATATAGTAGTATAGCTTGCCAAACATTTGCTGTTACATAGAAGCACATTCAGGTGCTACAAGGCCTGTTTTGTAGAGCCCTGGACTGCTTCAAGCTTTTTTTAACTGATACATACTTCATTAAATTTGTGTGCTATGAAAACATAATAAAATATTTATAAAGAGTAGAGTATGTGTAAAAGAACCAGAAAACATCACATTTTAAGTATGCATAATTAGTATGATTACAACAATTAAAGTATTTTCAAAATGCATTTTCAGAAATTAAAAAGATGAAAGTAATTAATAAAATTCCTCAAAATAAACTAGTCCTGAATGACTAAAGAATTTTAGTAGCTTTATTATGCTTGTCTGCATAGACACTTAAATTCAGGGCTATACAGCTTCTGTATTTCTCTGGACACATCTTTCTTCTTTCCATGCAGATCACACAGATGTATGATAGACATACTCCAGAAGACTAATGGAGTATTTTGGGCACAGTAGGAAAGTGCCAAAAAGGCAGCCTGAAAGTGTCCTTACTTGCACTGTAGAAGTGCTCTTATTTTGGAGGGGAGCTATTACACACATGGCAAACAGTCCATTACATTGTGCATCTCCTGTGAACCCTCCCAACGTGCTCTACTGGCAAACATCCCAATGAACTGCTCATTCTCTCAGGACCATTATCAGAGATGGACTCAGAGCACAGAATGACATCTCTGTTACACATACTGCATACAGCAACGCTACTGATGTGTGAACTCACATTAGGGCATTTAAGCCAGCTTACTGAACTGATGAAGATGGATCTCAGCTAAAATTGCAGGGTTTCATTTTTTAAAACATTGCATTGGGTAAAAAGAAAAGAAACTTTGAAAATAAACAACTTTGGAAGAGTGCTTGCTGTGCCAAGAGGATTTATAAGCTCCTGATTAGGAAATGGCACATTGTATTTTTGTGACACAAAGTGGTGTGCAAGAAACTAATATTTCACACACACCCTGCTAGAGAGTATAAGAGGTGAGAGTACGTGGGGCATATTCTCCCCATGGCAGAGGTGCAAGTCCCTTCTTTGTACTGACTGGAAGGTAAATTTTGACGGAAAGAAATTCTGATTCTTCATTCCAAGCTTAGGGAAGAGACAGCAGGAAGAACAAACCAGAACAAAAAGCCTCACTGTCTTTCTTTTCAGATTTATCTGTTACACTTTCCCAGGACTATTACCAGAAAACTCTTCCCTAAACTGTTATGGGAATTTTAGTCTTTCTCTGATCATTTTGCACACAGAATGTTGAACACTTAAACAGAATGTGAGGCTCCCACAAAACAAACCTGGAACCTTCAGAATGCTCTGAGAACGATGTCAAGCACTCTCCATTCCTCAGCAAGCTTCCTGTACAGAGGAGGACAAGGAGGGGAGGGTGAATACTGATGATGCTGTGGTGAAAACAGGAAAACAGTAATGGAGGAATATGGAAGAACAAATAAGCAATATACTGAGTTGCCAAAGTAGAGTACTGGGTGGCAGAAAGTACATACAAATATATGGTAAAAAGGTAGAAGTACACTGGATCTGATTTTATATGGAGAAATTTATAAATCCTATTTCCCATTTACAGTAAAATCAGAGTAACTGTAATTTATCAAGACTACTTTTAGCTGAATTAAAAAAGCGATTTGGAGCACACATTTGATAGGCAGGTGTAAAAGGATTAATGTATAAAGTATGGAAAAGACTCAAATCAGTGCCACAAATAAAGATGACAGTCCGTCCGTCCATCCATCCATCCATCCATCCATCCATCCATCCATCCATCCATCCATCCATCCCTTTCTGCCTTTTTGCTTGACTCAAGAAGACAGTACAGAATGATAGTCAGTAGGAACACGATATTAAAAGTGTGCTATAGAGAAATGAAGAGGGTTTTTCATTATTGTCTTAAATTCATGCTTGATAAAAAAGGTATTGATCACCTTTTTAACAGAAACTTTTGCCAGAAATTCAACAGCCTTGGCCTTGTCTTTTAATGACATGAATTTTCAATAAATGAGGAATTCTCAAATCACTGACCTGTCTTCATAGTAAGGAATAAGAATTTAATGTCTGATATTTTTCAGAAATCCCTTAGAAAAAGGCCACACATGCAAACACATTTACATCCCCTCCCAGTATCAAAACACATTTGCAGGTCACCAGTTTGATTGTTTTGGGACATTCTGTAGCAGGCCAGGTGCTAACAAATCTTAAAATGCATTTATTAGCCTAGTAATTTTATGGATAAAATTGTCAGATCCCAAACTCTAGCCCAACATAGGGTCAAAGTCTGACAACCAAGCTCAGTATAACAGAAAAAAATATACTGAAACAGTGTTAAGGCTATTTTACTCTGGATATTTTTTAGAAGCACCTATGAACATTCAAGGTGCACTACTATTCCCAGAAAGATCACTGGAAGCTTAGACACTCATTTGAGCAGTATCACACTCTCAGAGTGAAGAAGGCACTGTCAGTCAGGACTTGCTTTCAGGAAGTTATGGATTATTTATACAAGTATTGCTTAGTGCATAGTAGTACCACAAGGGCACAAACATGCATGAAGTTTCCTATTTTTTATTTATATCATCAAACAATATTCACAATATTCTACACTATCTAGTGGAGAAGAAGCAGAAGGCAGAGTGTACTTCTCTAAAGTTTGAAAGCTGACAACTTCACATATGTTTTTATATAAATAAAAAAATACCTGGCTTCCTAAGGGATTCAGCTCACTTATATTGCTTTGAGCATACACTAACTAAAAAGAAAAGGTGGAGGGCTGTTTTGAGCACTATCAGCAACCGAGCAGATGATAAATGTACATCTGTGTGCCATGTAGAGAGACGATGATAGCACAGGAAAGATGGGCTACTGTATCAGCTGTTAGTGGACTGTATTCCTGTCAAACGCTGATAAGCTCTACTCATGCATTGCCTTATTTAGTCAGACTTCTCTGCTGACACACCAATGCACAGTAACAAGAGCATATGATGATTCCAATACAGACTTCAGCTCCTTCTTTTACTCAGAGCATAACAAATATTAAATGGCTTCGTGTTATTTTCTAAGGCATACTGAAAAAGTCTTATTTTCTCATTTAAGAATACACTGCCAGTAACTGCATTCTTAATAGTACTTAACATGGAACACGATGTAGACTGAAATAAAATGGTCAGAAAAAATTGCAGACTTTTTCATAATGGAGACATTCACTCTGTATTTTGAAGATTAAGAAATTTACTCGAACATATGTGATGCTCCATGAGCCTGTCGTTTGGGAATTACTATTTTAAGAGTGAGCATAGGCTTAGGGCTCTAGAAGTAATTCAACCTGAAGATAAAAAAAATGTATGAACTTTTTATTTACATATATACCTGTATACTATTATTGTGATAGGATAACTCTTTTCCCAAGTAACTCTAGCTATATTTATTCTAAATGACATGACACATATGAGGAGAGAACATTGTTATTAATATTAAAAACCAACATCTGTTACTTTCAGAACCATTTCAGTGGTTTCACACTCACAGAACTAGTAGATTAGTCCTGTTTCACTGAAACTATTTAATATTAGGCTGCTGTACTACAGTGTCCTTTCAGGAAATCATCATTGCTTTAATTAATAGTACTACTGTCCATTAACTCATCTATTACAAATATATTTACAGCATAACTGCTACTATAGAGGTAAATTAGCAGAGCACATACTGTTAAAGTGTGCATCTCTGAAGTTTTGTCATCATGTTTCACTTACTTGCTAAGTTGTAAAATCAAGTAATCTGTGATGGGTCTTTTAAGTCATTAGCGTGAATTAACAAGATTCTGCTGTATATTATTTCACTGCTACTGCCAAAAGGTCAGCTCTTGAATACAGGAGATCCACTCAACGTCAATATTTAACTTCCTTTGGAACAATCACAATATATTCTATTAAAACTCACTCTGCATTGTACAGTGCCATTAATTATGTTAGCTAAAACACTCAGTTAATATCCTACTTTTTTCAGAGACGGCAATATGGCTTTCAATGCTGCAGATGAACACCAGTCTTCATCAGACTTATCCTTAGAGCAGGTCATCTAGACTAGGCTGCACTTTTCTTGGCACACACAGAGAGTTGGTGCACAAGCTTTACGTACAACAAAAACCTGTGCCTATACACTCACTGCATCCCTCTGGCTCTCTTTCATACAAACCCAAAGGAGTACTTGTTCCCAGGTCAGGTATTTCTAACATGGCACCCCACTGAAGTTTATTTCACACTTAGAAAGCAAACCCACACAACCAAGTTCTGTTGTGCATCAGATCCATTGGATGAACACCCTGCCTGTGGCCTGGGGGCACACACACCTCACCAGGCCAATTCACCTAACCCAGGGCTGGCTTTTGACTGGACAAATACCGTGGGAGGAGCAGCACAGGTGGATTGCCAACTAAATTACTCTGGAAGTACTAGCAGCCCACTCCTGATCATTATCCTTCCCAGAGCTGCTCCCTCTACCACAGGGCTGTCTGGCTGACTCTACCAGAATTTCACAGCACATTCCACACCCGCTTCTAAAGCTCCTTTGGGGAAAAGCACAGCCGGGAGCCAGCTGTCTGAATGGCTTCAACACCCTCTTCTCCTTGGAAGCCTCTGATGCACTGCACATGCAATAAGCCACCCAGCTTTCCCTGCCACTAGGTAAATGACTCATGCATCTAGCCAGTAAAGTTTGGCACCACTGCCTAGATGACCTTCCAGAAAAGGGGCTGAACAAGTAGAGCCGATAATGAAAATAAAATAAAACAAAACAAATAATGATTAAAACTCTGCTAAAACTCACTCATATAAGACACTTTTACGTGGTTAGCTAGTACATGCACTGAGGATCTTTGCAACACAGAAGCAGCTGTACTGCAAAAAGAATAAAGACGCAGTAACCTCTATAATCAGCTATTTCCACTGCAAACCATATAATCTAGTTTACATGTATGTTTACAATCTAATTTACATGTTTGTAAATGCAGAAATCAGATTCACTAGTAGAGCAATAAAAAACAAACCTGTATTCCCAGTTACTTTTCAGAGCAAACCCTCACCTGATTTCCAGAAATATGGATTTCCTTAGCAAGTGAGCTGACATGTCTTTCTAGAATAAATTCTGTCAGCTCTATTCATATTGAGATGTACTATACTCAAATCTCAGGTTTTGAGGACAGTATGCAGAACAGCATAGCATTCAGCATGAATAACAGCAGACAGAATGTGTGTGACATATGGATTAATTACAGGAGCTTAATTATTTGCAAAGGGAAAAGACTAAATCTCAGAAGGTACCATTAGTTTTTCTGGAATTCATAAGAGAATTGAATTTTAGTTTTTATGGAAATTAGAAGAAGTGGACAACATACTGAGAACCTTAAAGTTTCCTTCAGTAGTAACTGAACTGTCTCTGTATTTGATTATCCCTTCTTGATCCAGCTGGGAACTTCCAGTATCTTGACTTTTGCCTTTCAACTGCCTGTGACTCCCACAAGACATGCAGCTCACAAAGAGCACTGTTCCATCAGTGATATCCTGCTATCACTGAAACCAGTGGGAGTTCTGCTGTTGATGTCAGCATGGTCAACATTTCATATTTCACCAGACGCCTATGCAAAGGATAAAGTAAAAGCCATGATCAGCTCACACTTTAATCCTCCAAAGCAACAGGAGTAAGTAAAATCCAAAGCAAATGGACTATAAGCCATTTGTCTACTCTTTGATTAGAATGGGATTTTTTCTCTGCACCTAAAGAAAGTAACATCACAAGAATGTAGTAGTAAGGTGAATGTTTTCAAGTCTTGACCAATTTTCTCCCTCTATCTACTGAGCAGCAAGCCACATGCTCCTTTCCAGCTTCTCTTCACTGCAGAATCTGCCAAGTAACAGCTATGAGGAGTTGCTGATCAGAGCATGAAACGTCACCTCATTCCTTCAGAATGACAGGTGCAATAAAAGCCAAACACCTTACATTACTGCTATAGTCTCACTAGAATTTTATTTCATAACTACCCTCTAGGATTAATAAAGTACACTTTGAAGTATCCTTCAGGGTCATGAAAGGGTAGGCAATTTCAAATTATAATATGAAAGCATTTGCATATTTTCATATTAAAATCACACAGTATTTTTGCCCTTCTGGTTGTTTATTTCAGATCAATTTAATAAGAAAATAATTTTCTCATATTAATGTTACGAATACACTCCCATGTGTGCAAGGATCCCCCTTATAAAAACCCTCCCGCTTTCACTCAGAAATACCATAATCTGAATCTGAATGCCAATCTTTCCTTGTTCTTGCTATTGAAGAGTGTAGGGCTTTCACTGTAATCTGCCCATTCTTGAAGTCCCTGCTTTATTCACTAGATTCAACATAATACTTTTATCTATGTTTGGGAGTTTTTGTTATAAAATCTGTGCCATTTTCTTTGGCATAAATATTAAGCCATATTTCAGCAGCAGAAAAGTCAGAAGAGACCAAAACAATGCCTCCATACCATACTCTCTAGTGGCTTGAAGCAATTGCATACACCACAACAGCCATGGGCCATGGCTAATTATTTCCTTTTGAGAAGAAACTAGAGACTTGAAGACTAGAAATCTGTAATTTCTTTCCTGGTAAGTCGTAGGGAAAAGTGTTGTTTTGATTTTTTAAAGTTTTCTAAAGCTTTCTGACATTTATATTTTTGCATAGAATTTTTTAATATACTCTATGTAAATAACTTATTGTTTTCATTCTTTTATGGGGGATGAGCAACTTGATGGACTGTTGTGTTGCCCAGCGACATTGAGGAGGTTGGCACTGTCACCCTCCAATGACACTGGCATTTTAGGAAGATATAAAAATAGTCAGATTTTTTAATAAACAGTTTCTCGTTTGCCTTGAAAAGAACTGCTCCGCGTCATTTGTGTTGTATCCTACAATAACAGAAAAGTGGGAGAAAAAAATCCCCAACAAATTTGTTTATTCTTACCAGCAGAATGCTTATAAAGATGGTATTACTGAAGTAAAGCAGACCAACAGCATTCCAAAAAATCTCTACAGGAAATAACTTTTTCATTGCTCCTTTTATTATTAGTGAATACATTTTGCTAATAATTGCATGATCACAAGCAGACTAAGTTCCACTGTTTCAGTGATAAAACATGTATGATAAAAAGGCCCTAGAGTCTATGCAACTTAAAACTTATGAGATGGAACATGTGGAGACAAATATTCCAGACAGAATGGAGTAAAAACAAATAGAAGAGCAATATTAAGTTGTCCCATCAGAAACAACTGGCACCATCTTCAGGTCTCTACTCATGCTCTACAAAAAAAATTACTGCAGGTATGAAGTCATTCAGAGAAGGATCTGAAAAAGCCATACATTTCTCCCACACACTTGCAAAGAACATCATGGGTGAGAGCACAAAAAACCAGGTCATGAAAAGTCTGAACCCATTGTGTACATACCCTTCCAGAAGCAGGACATGAACAGTACCAGCTCTAGGATGATGCTGTACACTGTGATAAATGCAGCTTTTGGCTCTGAACAAAGGCCCAGTAAAGTGCCTCTGTCTATAGAAATTATTTGTGAGCAACACTGAACAAGTTAATGGAATATATCAGAGTATTTCAACAAAAGGTGCCCAGTTACCCTTCAGGATGTTCTCATGCCCTTTAGCCAGTTGATTTATATGTGGAGTCTTTTCCCTTAGATGCAAAGTGATTGCTCTGATGGCATCATTTCCTTTTTTCACGCATTCAAGTTTTTTTCTTTTCAATTAAAGCTACACAATAGAAAAACAAACAGCGGGAAAGGATGTAACTGCAGACTAAGGTGACACTTGGTTGACCTTAGGATACAAGTGGACTTGTCTTGTCACATTCACAAAGAACAAAACCTTTCACCCCTTTTGCAGCAAACACGACCACAGGCAACAGCTCCACTACAATACAACATGATCTTTTGGACACAGAGAAATAAAATATTGCCATCAAACAAAGTTATCTCATCACAAACATTTATGATGAGCATTTCAGTCAGTTCATGTTCAAATTAAGCCTCTTTTTTCTTCACTCGCTGCTGCAAACTGAGTTACAGCATCACCTTACAACAGCAAACTAAAAGATAAATCACTTTAGACCTTCACAGTAAATTTAGAGAAAAATACTGGAAATATTACAAAAATTTTACTCGTGTAAGGTTAGATTAATAATTTCCGTCTTGTTCTCTCCTTACAGGGGTCTCTGGGATAGATTAGCTCTGGAAAACCCTTTATTACACATGATACAGCAAGTGCAGAAAAAAGTGACATTTAGTTTTAAACCAGGTCATGGTGATCAAATCTTCTCTCGCATACATAAAGAACTTTCTAGAAAAGCTACTCATCCTATTTCAGAGTACCATGGCCCTCAGCAGGGCATCTGATCTAAATCACTATTCATTTAAAAATACCTCTCTGCCAAAACATGCAATAGACCCAAAACAAATATAAGACATACCACCCCAGAGTGATCAAAAAAAAAAGAAATATATAGTATAAAAGTAGCATCATTGTCAAATTTTAAAGTGAGCAGAGTTATTAAAAGCTTTCAGTAAATCTTACTTTTTGAATAAAGAATGATGTCTAAAAAAAAGATGTATTTGATAATCTGAAAGAAAATCTGATGTTAATCAAAAACTTTTTTCATTTGATGTAGATAGTAAAATGTAGATTTCTAAACTGTACCACAGCAGACCAGCAGACAACAGAAATCGGATGGTTATATAATTTGGTGGTTAAGCAAAGATATTTTTAGTGCTTTGCTAATCCATCTAATGCATTTCTTTCCAAGAGAAGAAAATGCATTACACTGATAGCAATAACAGGGTCAAAACATGAGGATATTGACAAGGAATTTACATCTTCTAGAAAATAAAAAATTATCTCAAATTATTTTTAACACCATCTATTCCAAGGAAGGTTTATCAGAGACTGGGAATGGGTGACACTTACACATAAGTACTTGAAGAGAAGAACCGAAACAAAGAAGGAAAACTTTCACAGAAACACTTCAAATAGAAATCTGATAATGCAAAACAAGCTGGTGACACCTCAAGAGAATCAAACAAATAGAAAATTAAGTGTGTAGGCAATTTCTGAGTGGCACATAGTTTATACTCTCTGGGAAGCCTGAAGCAACTTCTACTTTTTCTGAAAGAGAATTTGTTTCAAAAATGGCAGTAAAGAAACCATTTCCCCTTACACTGTATTTCATATTAATCTTGAGAGAAACAAAGCATATTTAATTTGAAAGTATGGGAATAGGACCACCAAAGGACAACAAAAGTATTTTTATAAACAGCAAATATTCTTGGAAAAAGATGAGTTAAACCACTCCTTAGTGTAATCTGAAACTAACTACAGTGGAATTGATGTTAAAAGCTCTCAATTTATTTTAAAGTTTTATTTATTAATATATGGACGTGTCAAAGTTGTGCACAAAATGTTTCCTCAGCTTTCACCTCAGCGGGCTCAATTTCTGCCTCCCTTGAAACGTCTACGTGCAAAATGAGACAACTCAGTGTCAAAGAACAGGGAAAAAGATGTGAAGGTGTGAATTAGTTTTACTAATGAAAAGACAATAAATGGTTTCAGAGTCAGAGAGAGAGGAAATCGTTTTAAGTTTAACAGTGAGCATATAAAAGCAGAAAATCCATGAGGAAACTGTCACTCTAATTCTGCAAAATGAATTTCTTCTGCAAAACCAGAAGTATTTTCTTGAGTGAATTAAGCAGTCCTAGGTTATACATCTGCCCAAAACCACATTTTCATGTACCAGCAAATTCCACGGCAATTAGTCACATTTTTCAAAGAAAAGTATCTTTTAAAGTATCACATTAGATACACTAAAAGCAGAACAGCGTTTCTTACATTTTCAGGGACCTTGAACAAGTAGGCAGGGCTTCTGAAGATAGTTTAAGCTGAGTTTTCTCAGACTGAACTATGAAGACCCAGTCAGTATGTTCTTTGAACCATCAACCAAAAATGCCTTCATTATTACAAAGAGCTGATTAAATATGTTGTGAAATAGCAAATAAATGGGAGAACTTTCGTTATGAGGAAATGAGCTCACGCATTTCACAGATCCAGGTCTTGTGCAACCCCTACTCAAATACCAGGGCACAATTCAACATTTCTGAGGACTTTTAATAATGGTCCAAAATTTAATAGTGTTCTATACTGAAAGGATTCCAGTCTGGCTTCACCCTTGCTGGAAACAGCAAAAATCTAGGTATGCAAGCTCAAGTGTGTGAGACTTCTGATGGTCTGTCTGTGCTGTATGGAGACCTTCCTGAAAGAGACACCAGCTCCTTCATATTGTTCACTTACCATGGAGGTCTGCAGCCAAAGTTCATCATGTTACACAGCATGTCATCTCAGCAGGTAACTCAACTGCTATGCAGACTTCATCATCACTTCTGTAATGATCTAACCACAAGTATAAGGAGCAAGTGAATTCAAATCAAGTAATTGTTACATTACAAAGATGGAACTAATGAGTGAACTGTTAAAAGCCATTTAAAGAATATCCTGATCAACAAAAATTTGAAGAAAACATCAGGTCAGATTTAGTCCAAACTCCTTGGTAAATTTATGCAGAACTATAATTTTCACTAATTGCTCTCTGCATTTATTGTTCACCAACCCAGCACAGCTAAAGGCTAAGTGCTATGTACTTTAATCCTTCTGCTAAAAAAGGTTCACCCTCAGAGCTCCATCAACAATTTTCCATCAAAAATGCATCATACCTGTGCATGTCACAGACACAGACTTTGAGGTGAAAATGTTTAGTGTCTTTTTCTGATAACAACTAGGTGTATAAAGCTCAATCATGAGCAAGTAATATAACTACACCTCTTGCAGGTGGTCTAAATTTTAAGCATACAAAATATGCTTTTTTATCTATCACATTTCTGTCTTAAAATCAATTTCTGGAACAGGTATAAACTCTGAATTAGGAAATAAAATGACAGTGTTCACTGATTTGGCACATATTATCAAACACTGCTTGGGATTGTAACACATCATTAGTATTTTTTTCTCCTATTTCATTATCCACTGAGACTATAAAACAGTATTTATACCTGTACATTGCACCTTTAAGAAACTGTGAATGCTGGGCAACATTAGACCTCCCAAGATGAATTAAGTTCTGCACAAGAAATCACCACTGCACCACTGGAAGAATGAGAAAGCCTCTTCACCAGAAACCACTGACTAATACTTCTAGAGATTTTTACAAATTAAACATTTCTGAATATCACAGTAAGTCACCAACTTAGCTGTTCTGCTGATTTTTATGGAAATGATACCATTCCCACCTTTACTGCTAATCTGCAATTTCCAAAAGTGAACTCTTCTCTGAAGCAGAAAATGATGTTGTGAATGGTAATAAATTTAGAAACATTTAAAACATGAAAAACCATTAGATTTTCAGTAAAATTGAAAATAAGCCCTTCGTCAAGATACATTAAGGTGGAGGCAGGACTCCCAACACAGACATAAGGAAAAGACACCCATATGTTTAATGTGGTTCACCACTGCATCTTCAATAAGCATTCTGACAACTGGCACCTGCCTGGTTACAGTCTTAACTTTTGCTTATAGAACCACAGAATTGTTTAGGTAGCAAAAGACCTTTAAGATAATCAACTCCAACAGTTAATCCACCACTGCCAAGTCCACCACTAAACCAAGTCCTTAAGTACCACATCTACGTCTTTTAAGCACCTTCAGGGATGGTTCCCTTATTTTTCCTGAAATAAATTTTGTATCTTAGTGTTTGGCATTATATTTTTTGTTTTTAGGATATTCCTAAGATGCTTATACAACATCCCAAATTCCTGCAAGTGAAGGAGCTTAAAAAGTGATCTTGGGCAGAACACACGCACACATGCGTGCACACACGCACAGCCAGATCCCAGGAAGTCACTTCAGGTTAGTGATCACCAAGATTTCTTGGTCTTCTTTATTTTCCCTTTGGAAGTCAAGTTTTTAATCAGCAACAGGTATGAAATCCTGGCTCCAGACAAAAACACACTAGGACTGTGATGCACGCCCGCACCTGCCCACAGGCCACCTCAACAGTGAGAATCTTTTGAGTTTTCCTTGTTTCCACATTTTAAGTTCTTTTGCAAAACTAAGAGTGACATGATCCAATACTTTTATTTATGAAGTAGTCTAAAAATTCAGAGAAGAAATAACTTTGAAATTATTCACCCTAAAGCCAGAAAGGAAAGCTAAAGCAGCAGCCAAGGCTAAAGTAGCAGCACCTCTCCCTCTTCTTAAATATGCCAGTAACATCCGAGGCAAACATGAAGTGTAGGTGCTGCATTATAGCAGTGAGTAAGAAAGTATAGCAGTAAGTAACTAAACAAGCCTTACCCACCTGATTCAGAGTGGTAAGAGAAAAGAGATGTAGACACCTATCTTCTTAACCTCCTAGAACAAAAGAGCTGAAAATTCACATGTAACTGATTTCATTTTAGTCAGATACTAGAAGGAAATTTCAGTTTTTTAAATGCAAATCAGTAATACCATCCTTTCTCATCAATCTCTACTTTTAATGTAGTAGGGCCAAAGTATAGCATTCCTCACCAAAAAGTCTGGAAATAAAGATTAAAAAAAAATAAAGAGAAAGAAGAAGTGCTTAATTGGATAAAAAATTAATTCAGAAACAGAACATAATGGGACAGACTAAATGACCAGCTCTCCCAACTGCAGTTTAATGCTGGATAGGGCTCAGGGCTGAGAACCCACATCCTTCTTAAATGCTGAGGGAAAAGCTGGAATAGCCAAGTGACTGAATTTGTGAAGGGCAGCATCAGAGTAGAGGGAGGCACAACTGCAATGAAGGGCTGCACAAAACTCACTGATCACTCTTAATGGCGAATGAAGCTCAATTTTAGTGTAAGAGAGATGTGCAAAGCAGAACAACCCTAACTTTATAAGTGGCTTTAAGGCGACCTTGAGAATGAGCTTGTGGGAGACTACCTCTATTCAGCAGATCATAGAATACTAAATCTTGAGAGGACAACAGGAATAATCAATAGGTTGTTTCAGAGGTTAAACACTTACATGGGCTTGAGGGAGGCACACTTTAGTGGAGAAATTTATTCCCGGACTCTAGCCACAAAGAGATTGTGCCTCTACCTCCACAGACAATGAGAGCAAAGAACTGCAGAAAAACAAAAAAAGCAGAAAACAAAGGGCAAACAGAGGAGTACTGAAAGAGGAAGATCATAGTGAGATAGGCAGAAGAATGCAGGTCAGTGTACACAAGTATGTGCCAAAATCTGTTACATACATAAAGCAGAAAAATGTATTAATCACCAGGAACATGAAGAGAAGTCATAATATGTATCACTGATCCATTAGTGTTCAAACAAACAGTACTACTCATTGAACTACACCAGTTTTGAGAAAATGAATCAATTATTATTTGGGAAATACAGAATTAGATCAATGTAGGGGGCATGAATTAATCATTTTAATGAGTATTTTTCTGCTGTAGTTGTTCAGTGAGAAACATCCTACTCTACAGAATACTGTCTAACAATGTTACAGTTAGACAGCAAGTTTTCTTAGCTCTTTGAAGAAGTAAGCTGGGAATGTTCTCTATGAGTTGATTTAGTCTTTGAACAAAACATCAAGTAAATTACTCAAGCTCCAACTAGTACCACTAAATGTATGTATGCAGCTCTACTAGATATAGCAGAAATACAAAATATCTTTTTGGTTTTGATAGTATTTTTATAGCAGTCAATAACATAAATCTAATGACTCAACTCTACAGTTCATACATGACTAACTAGTACAAACGATCCAGATTTTGTTTTTTAAATGGGCAATTATTTCCATCACAGAAACTCTCCTGTAAGTCTGTAGAGACAGATGCTATTTGCAGCTTAGCTTTTGAACAATTGTTGTAATACAGATAAAAACTGACATGCTGTGTAAAAATTGAGGGGAGAATCTGCAAAACAGCTCATCTTCTGTGGCTACAAAAAAATATTAGTCTCTTTGTGTATCCCAGTATCATTAAAAAAAAGCCCTAATGTTGTCACATACATCTGCTGGGCTACTACTGCAAAAATCCTCTCTGCTTCTGAATTAAGTGTTCTGGAAATTGGGGGAAAAAAACCCTTATCATCTGAATAAAGAAATATTTCAAGAATGTTTGTACAGTAGAAAAAGGCTTTCTAAGAAAGTTATTTTAAAAGCAGTTATGCAGCATTGTTTCATTTATGTTCTGAAAGCACTTGATATTTCCAATCTTGTACTAGCAATCTCCTGATTTTAAACAATTTAGAAAAGCAACTCTCAAGTAACAATTCTGTGTCTAATACAAACACAAGGTAAGACTGAATACACACCAGAATTGCTTTAAAAAAACCAAAATCCCTATCAAGCTTATGGCTGTATTTGGATATAGGTGATTTGATAAAAACCAAAATACTTGAGGCTTTTAAAAATTTCAAGCTGAGGGATGGTACAGGACTAATTTTGCATATTTTCAGCCATCATTCAGTAATCTTAGTGCATTAAATACTAAGAAAGTAAAAAAAAAATCTATGTAATGATGTTTATATGATTTTTGTATTTCAAACAGGCGTATTATTCATTCCCCAGCAAATAACTGAGGAACAGTCCAGGATTATACTCTTTTATCAACGAGTTTTTTTGTGAAATCTGAGGGAATATGTTCCCCAGTGAAGTTAGTGGTATAACTCCCATAGGATTCAAAGAACATAAGGTTTTCTATAAAGAATGCAGAATTAACTTTAAAATTACTATCTATACTAGCTTAAGATCCTTTTTAAGTTTTACCACAGCATTTAATTTGTTATCTTCAAACAAACTATGTAGCAAAACGATTAAAAGTGATTTTGTTTTGAACCTCAAGCAGCTTTTTGTACTGAAGCAAGCAGTCTTATATAAATACCTTTGGTATTTGTGGGATCCTATTCCTAAACACAATGTTCATATTTCAGCTATAATAAGTAAAGCATCTCCAAGGCGTGTGAGGCACCAGGCTTGCAAGTGTCCAGTTTAGTTTCTTGAGTAAAGTGAGAGTGGTAGAGTCAGCTAAATCCATCATGGAAAGCTGTGTGTGGCACAAATAATTCAGTGCTGTTGGAATGACTGGCAGTTGCCTTCTAGTGTAGACACAAACTGTACTATCACATGTGTGTAATTTCAGCTCTCCCTAGAAATCAGTTTGTTCAGGTCAAGCTGAGCACACTGGTCACACAAGGCAATGAACAAAGGAGCTGCCTAATAAAGCATCTAGCACTGCTTGCTGAGAGTTCCACACGCTCTGCATGACCCTACCATGCAGCACAGCATACTGAGGCTTACTCTGAATCAAGGTTATGAAAAGTATAAGCAGTGGCTTCTTAAGTAACTGCTGTAGTGTGGACATGGGTGCTCTGGGGTGGACAGCTGAGCCAGAGGTGCTGCCCAGCAACTTGAAGCCAATGCAAAGTGCCCAAGCCCAGGCATGGGCAGCAACAGGCCAGGACTCAGGATAAACTGGAGTTCTCTGACTCATCCTCAGCACTGGACATTACACAGGTCAGCTACTGGTTTCAGGCCACAATGACTGCAAGGGAGAGCAGGGACCCAAGAAAGTCTATGTTGTGAAGGTGGGTTCACTCCCAAACAAAATAGTTATTCTGGGTCTCTACCACTGAGTCAATCCTGCTGCACCTTCCTCCTGCATCCCCTTCTACCAACTCAAGACTCCTTCGGAGCCACACAGAACAAAGCAGCCTGCTTGTGAGACAGGATCACAACCAGAGCTTCAGTAGCTTCTATTAAAAAACAGAAGCTGAAATTTAGCTCTAGCATCTGTGGACTTGGACACAAACATGTTAAAAATAAAATTGAGCTGTCTAAAAAAGCTGCTCTGAAAAAGAAATCACTGCAGAAGATGCCAGTTAATCCCCCTTCAATGCTCCACTTAAAAGGAGCACTAGAGCAACTAGAGGCTTGCTGCTCTGAGCACAGACAGATAATTAACAAGGAGGAACTGCTCCATATTATTAGTAGCAAGATACTGATTTTACTGTTATCTTGTTCTCCGAGCCAGTCTTTCGCCAGCTTCTTTTCATCTGTTGGGCACTGCCATTTTCCCAGACTGCAAGGTCTCCAGACAGCATAATTTGTTTGTGCAGTGCCTAACACAAAGGAACTATTATGCTTCACCAAATCTCAGGTGCTCATGTAATGAGAGCCCATTACAATATTGCTTTTAAGGTGGTCACAAGTTCTCATGGCATATTATGACAATACATATATTTCACTTAAAACTCACTCAAAACTTTAAAGTAATTAAAAGTGTTTCGTTTCTGTGAAAAATAGAATAAATCAGAAGTTTAAATTCTTTAATCTCCTTGTTTTATGACTGAAAGATCAATGAAATGTAAGGAAAGTATCAACACGGAAATATTTTTCTCTTTTGATTTCTTTCTCCCTTTTCCTTCATACACTATCTTCTGGTTCATATTTCTTACCGAGTTTTTATCATGTCCCTCTGTGTCCTTGCAAAGTTTGTTTTTCCTCAGAGATCACACTTAAAGGAAAAGACCTTTTAAGGGGAGAATTAGCTAGAAAATATTTGAAAGGAGAAAAAAAAGAAAAAGGCCTGGCTCTGAACAATCAACTCTGAATGCATAAAATCTGCTTCCATGGCTTCATGTTTATTTACAGGACTGATGTATTTTAAAACACCCAGTGACACGGAGTATTATAAGGTAAGTTTATGTTCAAACTCAGAAAATGAATTCCAGAAACAGTAGTTTTATACTGTACATAAGTACTGACAAAGGCAAAGTTAATATAATACAGTATAATGAGAACTTAAGTAATTGTCATACTAGGAAAGAAGTGCTCTAATGTAATTCCAGTTTATATTGAACTGCAGAGGGTTATCTCCTTTGAGTAAGACATATGACAGTGATGAAAAGAATGTTCAAAATCTCTACAGGGAGAATTACATGATATCCTCAAAATGAGTTTCCACTTGACTCCTGGTTGAGTCAACACATGGGGCTTTTTAATATCTTCTTTTTAATCTCTTCCAAACGTACACCTTCTAGCATTTGAAGCACTTCACATGTATAGAGAAGAATCAAACATTTCTGGAAAGCAGTTTCTCCTCTTTAACAGGAGGACCCCAAATGAGGCATATAAACCTGACCACTTTTAGCACAATGCATTAAAGATGAATTTGAATTAATTACTCCCCATAATAATGATATTTTTAAAAAGGCACCTTTAAAGTTTTGAAAAGGGAAAGTAATGAGCATACTTTTGAAGTTTCTCAAATTCTGGGATTTTTATATTTATGCCAAAACATTCTTCCTTAAATACAGCTAGTAAAACTAATACACAATCAAATCTATTAAGCCGCACTGTAATTTTAAAAGAATTTTTATTCATTGCTAATTTCTAATCTGTTTTGAATACACATCTGTGTAGCAGAAGCTAGTAATTATTTCCCTGATACAGCAGCTTTTTATGCATCACACAATGTTGCAATCTGCTAGCTTTTGAGAAATGCTGCTGTAATTTTCAAAACACCTCAGTACAAATACCCCAAAAACCCAAAAGCTAAATCAGGAGAGCCAATGTAAATTCAGATTCAGAGAAACACTACTTATCCCAACTTTTATATTTTTCTGTATGTACAAAACTGCCACTTCTAACAAAGGAAGATTAAACAAATTACTAAAGATGACTTTTAGACATAAAAAGACATTGGGAATATAAAGCATAACAGTGGTTGGTCTTGTTGAAGACTGTGTGGACATCTGTCACAGGTCAAACTACCAGCCAAGCCTGTCACGACCAGCAGGGAGCTATGAAGAGGAGTACGGTCTGTTTCCATTTGGCTGAACAGACATTTTGGGAATAAACAATGCAGGAAGAATAGCATACAACTCCAAGCTGCATTGAAAAGGAAGGTATCCGGATGAGAGTAAGGATTTCTAGCTCTTTGGTTCGATAGTTTTTGGGGTGAGAAAAGGTCTATCTAGTGAGTTCTTCGACTAATGGAATGGAAATCTACTGTCACACTGTCACACAGTGCTGGTGACATCTGTCCAGTCTGAAACACAGAAGGCCACTGTGCAGTGAGGTTATGCCATATGGGCAGAACCACCTTTGTATTTATTACACATTAGAGAAATCATAGAAGGCACTTCTCCCAGGCTTTTTTTGTGCAGCAGTAATTGTCGGGAAACAGACAAGCCCACCATCCTCATATTCATCTAGGAAGACATTGCAAGAATGCTACGGTCTAAAGAATTATTATATTATTAATAGAGTAGTTTGGTAAAAACTTGATAAAGACAGTTCTTTAGCTCACCAGTGCGCATGGCTTTGCTCCTACTGGTAGATACTCAAAACAACTCTGAAAATTTGCGAGATAGGAAAGGTCTTGCCATTTTTACTAGGGGAGTCCAACATGCCCTCAGAAGAGAAGTTAATATTATCTTCATGCCTGATGTTGCCCAGCTTGGTGTCAGGTCTCTTGGCCTTTGAATCAGTACAGCTGGTACAGTGGCTACTGAATAGAGAAAACACCTGAATCTGTGATCTTGCTGTCTATCCTGGTAGTCATTGGAGTGTTTCAGAGAAATTTTTAGCTGACAAACTGAAGGGAGAGATTGCCCCTGGCCACAGCTGCTCTACAACCGAGTTCTTCTGCTGCGCTTTCAAAAAGGTATTTTCAAGAAATCAACATTGTTTTGATGAATTGTTCCAAAAGAAGCAATTTGAACTCTGTCCTCCACCTAAAATTCAAAGGGAAGGAAAAGCAAACAAAACACTTCAGAGACACTTCTTGAAGAGGAAGTGCATACACCATGCCTCGGAATGTGATGGTCTCAGACGGCAGCTTTTTAACAGCTTTATACAGACTCAAAGGGGTGACTCCCCCTTTCCATACATCCCACCTAGTTTTTTTTAAAACTAGGGCTTATTATGTACTGACAGAACATGAATGGGATCCAGTACTTTCTTAAAGTTAGGTATTACTGATCTGCTTTACTAATATGGTATGCTGTCATATAATGCTTTACATATATTTATAGAAGTAACTAAGCATATGCTACCCTTTAGTTACTCACACAACCAGTTCTCAGAAAGGTTCTATAACACTATGCTACATTCTTCATCTTAGTGTCTCAACTTCTTCTTGCTGTGAGCATTTTCTATATTCAAGCTCTCCTACTTAAGTAGTTTTTCGTATTTTCTGTATTTCTAATGACTGTCAGGAAAAGGGTAGTCACTGGGGACACACTAGTGACCACACTAAATTAGGAATCAGTTGTTCAGCTCAAAGAGTAATGTGACATCCTCTTTCTAAAATAGCATGAAGATTTGCTTTCATGCACATTCTGGACTCTTTTATTCAAAGTGTATTTCAAGAAAAGCCTGCCTGAGGAAACAAACTAACGCCATCAATAGAGAAACTGCCACAGAAACTTACTGGAAGGCAATAAAAATGAAACAGCTTTTCAAAGAGCTCTCAAACTTAACAATAAAACCAATTAAAATTGTTTGCACTGATTTAGGTTGTAATAATTTCATTTCAAGCAACTTTGCTTGGTTGTTGGTTAGCAGTTCAAAGTGAAAATGACACTCTCCTCCACTACCAATACCCATACACTTCTCCCATCTCAAACATTTGTCAGAGGCACAGAGAGAAGCTGACCACCACTATTTGATGTGGTGGTCATATGATCAGATGAGCTGAGCAGAAGCATGCTCCAAAATGTAAGAGTCCTCATAAAAAAATCTTTCAGCAGATACTGAAAACCTGGCAACCAAATCAACAGCCTCTAAGCAGAACATGTTCGAACATTACTCTTATGCTGTTCCCACCACAGTTTCTCAGAAAAAGAGATGCATCTTAAGATGCCTATCGTCAAATGGGCAACTTGGTGGGCTTCAGATGCTATGCAATGGGTGAGTTTCAGGTGCTACTAAAAAAACTGGCACTAAAATATGCGTAACTGGAGCATGGTTATGGGAAAATATTCAAACTTTACTCATATCCTCCAAATCATTCACTACTTTCCTCATCAGTTTTATTTTCCAAACAGGTTTAAAGGCATAATGCAGCAGCTCTTGAGAGAAAGCAGACGTATCAAGAATGGAAATTTGCTTTTACAATATATTATGGAACAAACGCAGACTCTTTACTCAAATGAGTTGAAGTAAGTTTTGCATGTGTAATGCCACTAGAGTCAACAGGGCTACACACATGAAACTGAAAGGTGAGCAAGTGCTCACTAACACAAAGCTTTACAACCTTCCAATTGATAACTTACCTTGAGGTTGCAATTTCCACTTTGGTTCTTGCCATGGCAGCTGCTCGCTGTGCACCTTCTATTGCTCTATCCACCTTTTCTCTAGTTTTTGTGTTTCGTATTGGTATAAGTTGCTTTCTTATTCCACGGACCAAAATGTTATTTTTGTACTTTCCCTCTTCTTTGGTGCCATCTGGAAACATGGTACGTCCATATCCATGCCTCCTGTTATTCAGCCACTCTCCTTCATATTTCATACCATTTGAACGCTCACTGATACCAAAACCGCTGCGCTTGTCATTTTTCCATTCACCCATGTAGGCTTCTGTAGTGGTAGCATCAACATGGTCTTCCAGAGGGCTATAATCACAGTCACCATCTCCAAAACTAATCGTAGAGTTGGCGTCACTAGAACTAATCCTGCTCATAGCAGCATCGCTCCTTACAGAGCTCCGTTTGCTAGATATCGATGACCTAGACTCCGATTTTCTAAGTTTTATACTACCAAGAAGGGATCCTCTTCTGAATAAGCCTCCTTTTTTCTTAATGCCCATGGCTTCTGGATCACTGTGAAAATTGAGCACAAATCCTCCTCTTGTTCCAGCCGGACTGTCTGAAGTGACATCATGCAGAACAGTGCCATTGCTCTGCTCACTTCGAAGCGACGCCAGAGATGTTCGGAGAGGTGAACGGATCACAGTGGCCATGCCATAGGGTACACTCTGACGTACACCATATCCATGTCTCATCCCTCCTGTCCACTGCCCCTGGTAGGTACCTTTTAAAGTAATAAGAAGTTAAATTTAGGAAACTGAAGAAGACTTAGCCCTCTCCATCCAATACGCTGTAGGCAACACAACATTGTCAGCTCTGATTTTGCTAAGAAGAGATGCACATGACACAGACAGATAAACTACTTTTGTCACTTGTTTTTCTTATAAATTATTTTGAAGCAAATCCTTCACTTTCTCAGCTGATTTATTTTGGCAACTAAGAAATAGTAACTATAATCATAAGCATTTTTTAATGGATGTGTCCAGGGGAGAAAAAACTGAGAGAAATTTCTAAAGCAGAACTCCCTCAACATTTTTTTTAAGGTGGACTGATAGGAAGGTGGCCAGCAGAAACAAAGACACATTATATGTAGTCAGCTGAGGAGGGAGAGAGGGCTGGAGAGAACGAAGAGAGAAGGACACTTCCAGCTCTTGTGCCCAGCTGCCCACAGAAAGAGCAAGTAGGACAAGTAACCATTCTGTTATTGTGGGTTTAAGGTGACTACAGACCTCTCCTTGTCAGGAGCTACGTCTGCAGATGGGTTTTTGGATCCACTGTCATAAACCTCCACCGTAAAAGTAAATTTTTTTAAATTTTTGTGTGGATTTGAATGAATGAACAAAACCCTAGGACCCCTTTTTCTTTATGAACTCTTCATACCAACACTTTCTGGTATCCCCGGTACATAAACACGCACTGCATTCTGCATTATGTTCTGACAAGAGGGCTCAAAAGCATCAATTCTTTAGCCCTTTTTTTGCCTTTCATTTGTTCTGCAGTACGTGAGATAGGTAAGGCAGTAATACAATATTGCACAACATTCTAGCAAACATTTAATCGTAACTACTCTTGTGAAAAGTTTTATACAGCAATGTAAGGAGGAAATATGGTATACAATATGAAAAGTCATGGATGACCATGCAAAGCTGCATTGGAGCCAAACCCCACCTTTGTATCAGATTACTACAGCAATTTTTCTTCTTGTATTCTGAAAAGGCATTTTCATTTTGACACTTGCCAGTGTCTGGTCTCTGAAGGCCATTTCTACCAGAGGCTCCAAAGGAAGGCGGCATGGATACCATGACTAGCAAATAGAAGATAACTGGTTTTGTGATGCAATTTCACTCTAATTCCCATTAAACTACTTTAAGCTCCTCAAAATAAGTTGCTCACCCACCTCGTGCTGGGTTTTTGTTTGTTTTTTTTTTTTTTAAAAAGCTACTTTGAATATTTTTACAGAGGGATGAATAAGCAATCTTTAATTTTTAAAAAAAAAATTATCTACTTCAATTGGAACACCTATTAACTATTCAGAGAACTAAATATCAAACATCAAATTCAGTGACTGATAAAATTTTTGTGAAAATATTTGTGAAGTATCTGCAGTTGAAGATGTAGATCCAAGATTCATTTGCCTTGAGATTCAATCTCTTCCATATATACGCACTGGTTTGGTTGTGTACATGTCCACCATCTATCAAGTACTGTCTTACTCTTTAGCTCTTCTGCTAACTTATATTTCAGTGTTAACACACAATTAAATTTGCTAAGTCTGTTTTCGCTATTATATAATACTAGATAGGTTCTAAAACGTAACTGTTTCGTGTTGGTAGAAAATTCTACCAAGTGGAAGGTTTTGGTTTTAACAGATGGCTGCTGACACAAACAAATAACTTTCTTAGTTTCTTTCTCATTCTCTGTATCCTGGATACCTACTACTGTACTGGTTGTAAGGGTGCTGAATCTAGGAACATGATTATTTTAAAAAACTCAGCATATGGGTAAGAACAAATAGAAACATGAGCACAAAGCACTGGTATGATATGTTCTGTAAATACTGCAAATATACCGCCACAATCTATTCTTTTTGTTTGTTTTATTAAACAGAAAATTCCTGGAAATACATTAATATCTTATGAGCATAAATGACTTCATTTTGTCCTTAATTATTTCTGGGATCTGTAATGATATGCTGGTACATACACTTATTGCTACATATTATAACCCCTTTATTGTTCTGCACTAGTTAATTTAATTTTGAAATAATAAATCTAAGTCTAATTTTGATTACCACAATATTACATTAGAGCAGCATCTCATAATTATGGCTCTCCATGCAGCTTACAAACATCAGACTTTAAGCACAATCAGCTTATTTCAGTACAGATTTTTAAAGAAGTATAAAAGGTCAGCCTCTTTTTCTTACTAATATTTTAATTAATAAACATGTGTTTAATGGAAAGCTCAAAAATGCTTAATTAATTTAGGACTTGTATTTTTCACTACTCTAGAAAGAAGGGAAGTGTTTACTGCTGCCCTTAAGGGCATTAAAGCAAGAACAACTAATGTGCTGCTATCCACTAGTCCAATTTTCCTTTCTATTGGGGAAATAAAATCAATTCCAGCTTCTTCTAAAGAGAAAATAGTAAAAAAGAAAATGGAAGATTCCTACTTATTTAGTCCTTAACAAGTATGAGATATTTAGGCTGAATTTATGGAGTGTAGCAGGTAACTCTTATCATTTCTATCATTACAGACCTGTCAATGGAAAGGCTTCTGATATTAATGCTAAAAAGCCAACTCATTTTCCTTGGTTTTTCAACTCACATTTTAAAGGAAAAGTATTTTAATGACATATGGAGAGCAATGTCCAGAATGTAGATACAAGAACTTTGTACAGTAATTTGACTGACTATATGAGACTTTACTGCATCATCTTATTCAATAAATTTAAGAAATCTTTAAACAAGCAAGACAAGGTATGTCAATATTGCAATATAACTAAATACAACAATGTATGATATAAGACATGATGAAAAAGCTCTTCCCATGTATGAAGATGAAAACATATGCAGTATTTACCTGTCTTTCTAGATAAATATGTATGGCATACCAACAAACACACCACATTTTGTTTCTCCTTATATGATAGTTGACTGTTCAAAGCAGCTCCTCTGAAGGTCAATTATTACAATTTTAATTAACATTGTAATTACCAACATAATTAAAAATTGTATTTGACCATAAAATAGTAACACTGTTTAGCACTAATTTTTCAAAAGCTAGGCTTTCTGTCCTTTTTAACTGAAGAAATATTCAGCCACAACTACTGACCATGCATCTCGTGTTTAATTTGTTCTTTTGAAAAGGTGTTCATATTTTGAGCCTGAGAGCTAATAGAAAGTGTGTTTTTTTTTTCCTTTTCAGAAAGAAGATATAATTTCATAATCTGTTTCCTTAGTTACAGTGTACCATCCCTTTAAAGTGTGCCATCCCTTGTCTAAAACATTCTTGGTACATCTTACAGCTGGAAATGTCATTGCCCACTTGCAGCTAAAATTTAAAACAACACTGTGAAAAAAACTGAGAGGCCAAGGACCCATTTAACTACTCCACTTGCTCTTATCCTTTACTTAAGATATTCTGTGGTTTAAAAAAGTTGTTGTTGCATTAAGACTTCCGCATGCTTTTCTCAGTCAAATGTTAAGTAAGCGTAAACCTAGAAAGAAGACCTCTCAGAAATCAGTGAACATATGTGACCTTTGCTTCAGGGTGCTTTTTCCCCTGATCTCCCTCTGTGGAATGACAACATGGAATTGTTTTTTGCTGTTGTTGGAAGGACCATAAATAACCAATTTAGACATAATGAAGTTGCAAATTAGGCCACAGTCATTCCTCCAGTAGGTTTTGCATCTTCACACAGGTTAACAAAACTTAGGGAGTTTAAGGGAGGCACAAAAATCCAGAATGCTGCAGGGGACAGATAGATGGGCCACTTGAAAGCCCAATGTAATCACATGCAATGAACGAAGTATCATGGTTTATAACTCGCAGTGTTTTCCTCAGAGATTTGACTGAGTGACAATTTTAAGCATCTAAACACAGCATGACATATATTACTCATGTCATGAAAAGTGTTGTGTGCAAAAACTGAGGAACACTGTCAATGCTTATTTTCCTTTTCCCTCATTCAATGCTATCTCATAACACCACCAATACACTTTAAAGCAACGTACTGGGGATATACTAAAAAACAAACAAAAAGCTAGCAGAACTGAGGCCTGGATTATAGTGAGTTTGAAAATAAACTGGAAGTTGGCATAGTCCGAGTTATTTCTCTACACTGCTATTCTCTGGTATTCATGAAGAGAGAGCTTTCCTGCAACTGTTTTAAATTATGTTAAAGATACATGTGTAAATCTGGTTTCCTTATAAACCCATTTCAGATGTTGTTCTGGTGTGCAAATACATCTATTGTTCCCAGAGCATGAAAACAAAAGCACATCTGCAAACATCTATGACGTACTGCTCTGCTTCATTCATGAGTACTTTCATTAAAATCAATGGGACTTCACAGCCTCCGTTCGTATGAGCTGCAACATGCAAAAGACTGGAGTCATGACAACAAATTTCAGCTAACAGTGTGAACTGATCCTTCACATGTTGTTCCAAGTTTAAATATTGAGAGAGTTTACCTCCAATAACGAGTACTATATTAAGATTTTTTTAAAAAGCCACAAGAAGCCTCAAGAAAAAAGGATAAAACCAACTTTATTTCGAGAAGGCAATTACTAGAAGATTTACTGGAATGGCAATTTACTTTTGCAGAAGGGAAGGGAGGAAAAAAAAAGCCACTTCTTGTAATTAGCCAAAACAAATATAATAAAAATTGAAAAGTGCATTGTGTGATAAAAGTGAAATTGAAATTCTAATCTCTTCCATACTTTGATTTTGGTGGTGTCTTTTTTTTTAAGTTAATCAACAAACATAGCTGCCTCTGAATATCAGAACTTTCCACACCAGGAAACAATTTTTGGACAGCTACAAATATCTCTAAACAAGGGGATAGAAATGTACAAAACCCACTGCACATTTCCTTGTCTGAAGGAACTGAATCCTACCAACTTGCTACGTTTTCTGTTTCAGAAAAGAAAAACCAGGAGCCCAACTGCAAATATCTCATCTTCTACTTAATACAAAAATACCCATTCTCCTGAAAGTTTGACCAGAGATGATGTGACAAAATTCCTTGAAGAAACCAGCAAAAGCATCAGGCGAGAGCTGATAACATGGTTTAGTCCTTCAGTCATATCATGTGAACAGTACCTCTGATTTCAGTAAATTCTATCACTTGCCTGTTAACGCGCTTTTGAATGTTGAAGCAAGCAGCATTTCTGCAAAAAAAATCCCCGCAACTCTCTAGTCCTAAACTGAGACCCGTTTTTCCTCCTGTTACAACAGACCAAGCCTGCTCCCTTGCTCCTAGCTGAAGAGCAACTCTGCAGAAGTTGCAGGTGGCACTTCCAGCGAGGCCAATGACATTACAGCAGCAAAGGCTGAATTAAAGATTATCAGGCTCAGTTATCGTGCAGAGCATGAAGTGACAGAGGTACAAGAACTGTGAGTGAGCACTCAAGAAAGCTCCAAGTCCTCGCTAACCTCACGGAACCCTGACTTGACCGCTCCCGACTTGGGCAGAGGGCGGATCGCCGCGGCCGCTCCGCACGCCCAGCCCTGGGACACTGGCTTTGTCGTGAGGAAGGGTGTGAGAGGCAGGTCTGTGCGACTGCACTGCCCACCTCATGCTTTGAGCAGGATGCTTTAAACTACCCCGTATTTTGGTAAAAACAGTAGTTATGAGGGTGGACCCAAGTTTCATTGATTTCACGCAAGCTGCGTCCCCGCTCCATTAGCTCCAGCCTCCTGTTTACAAGCCGAGCGCATCGAGCGCACAAAGCCCGCACATCAGCGCTACCCAAGGGCTCTATAATAACAAGTTCTGGCCGTTCCCGCACGAACGCGGTGCGCAGGGGGCGAGGTGCCGGGGCTCGCCCGCCTCGCTCGCTCCCCGAGCCAGGCGCGGCCACCCGGCCATCGCCACCTCGGGCAGGGAGCCCGTGAGCCGCCTCGGCGGGGAGAAAGGAAAGCCGTCTGCAGGCGGCCGTAATGCGGATTTCTACCAGCTGGCCGGGAGAAAGCGCTGAGCCCGGACAGCTCAGCGCGCTCGGAGCGCAGCCGGAGCGAGGCGGCTCCTCACGGAGCGGGGCGGGGCGGGGCGGCCGCCAGGCACCTGTGGCGCTCCCCGGCCGCCAGCGGGGCCTC
>WBNO01005225.1:0-112375 GCA_013400575.1 Peucedramus taeniatus | reverse complement strand
CAAGCCGGGCCGGGGTCCCCGGGGGGCGCGGCGGGTTCCGTGCCCTGCCCCGGCTCGGCGCTGCCCGCCCCTCGGGCTCCCGAGCAGGTTGCTGCTACACCTGCTAGCACCTGCAACAAGTAGGCAAAAAGAGAGAGCTTCCGGGTGCTGCTTGTGATTCTTTGTTTTGCTTTTGGTTTTTTGTTTTTTTTTTTGTTTTTTTTTTTTAATTTCTTACTTGTTCTGAAGACGAGGTTTAAGCCGAAATAATGCATGAAGAGCGCAACCGGGGTGTGTTTTGTCCCTTTTCCAAATCGTGTGGAGCCCACCAAGTTCCACAGGTGGAGATGCACGGGGCAAAAAGAACGTGAGTGGTATGGAGGCTTTTCAGGGACAGCGCTGCTGGGAACTTCATTAGGAGCCTCTCATTATGCCATCAGCTCCGCGGTCATCAGGCGACTGAAGAGCTCTAAATCCTGCCAAGTGCTTCTTTGCCAGATATTTGATAATCAGATAAAAAATTGTAAGGGCAAATGACAGGAGAAACACATATGCTTAGAAACTGCAGAGAGAATAGCAGGGAAGGGATTGAAAGCTGCTGTCACGGTATCCTAGCTTTTTCTTCTTTCACAGTTACAGACCAGGACTGAAAAAAAATATGAAAGAAAACGTTCCTCTTCAATGGGGATTTTGTTAGAAGCATGAATCATATTTGTTAATCATGGGTCATGGTACTATGTGGACACAGATTATTTGGAAAAGTGGAGAAACAACAATGGCTATGTTAGTAGTGATGAATAAAGGCATAAATATAATTGCAAGTGGAAGATTTGAATTCAAAACATTAGAAATTGAAATAGTTAAGCTTCAGAAATCTACCAAATTCAGCCCAAATGTAAGCAGTTTTGACTTAAACCTAAATGAAAGTATTGTACATACTAAACATACCCATGTAACTTGAATAAATTTTCAAACTTTATGCTTCACAACACACTCTTCTGTGTACATTTTATGCACTTTTACACAGTTTAGTGCCAAATTATTTCTGTTCTTTCTAGGGGAGAGTTGGGCACCATAATTGATACTGTTGTCTCCTGTCATCATCATAAGGAGTGTGTGCTTCAAAGCTTTCTTTCTGTGCTGAAAGAGGATTTCTAGTTCTTCTTGAACATGTGAAGGTAGAAGACAAGCACGCACATTTGGACACATACATATGAAGAGAAAAAGACACAGTCAAAGACTTGTGCCTTTTCATGAGAAGATGGGGAAGCTTTCAATGCCCCTTTAAGCCCAGAAGATTTTGTTCCATAGTTTTGTAGTGTTGAAAACCAGACAAAAATATTGTTTCTGTAACACAGACATGCTGACATTTCATGTATCATTGGACAAGGCTACGAAGTGTGCTGAAGTTAAGGGCTGAGACCTTCACTGCAATATGGTATTTTTGGGAAGCTGTTATTGAGAATGGAGGGGAAGTCTGAAAATGTAGCAGTGTGTGGGATTTCTGAAGAAGATACAGTGCAGTATTCTCTGAGTATTGCTTGAGCTTACTGGGTTTTAAGCTTGAGTAAGCTTTGTAAGCTTGAGCTTACTGGGTTTTACGCCCTACATGTCTTGCATTTCTTCCTCAAGAAAAACATTGGAAACAATGGTGGTGACAACACATGTGTTTTGAGGAGTTTACTATTTTCACTCAATTTATTTCCTGTTTTCTTTCTTCTGACAGAAGATAAAGCCCCATCATGTTTGAACAGAATTACGGAAGATTGAAACACTTTATGTGGTTTGGAGAATCAAACCATATGAAGTTGGAAGTCAGCATGCATAATAACCAATACTGGTGTACAATTATCTAGGCATTGATGTTGCCTGTTCATTACTGCATGTTATTATATGAGCAGACTTTTTTGAAGTTGTCACGATTGAACTGGAGCTGCTGAGCGTTGGGTATGTCTTGTTATGGGGCTACTGTTGCTTTGCACGGTGTTTCTGGGTGCTGTGTGCAGAAATGAGGTGTAAAGCCAGAATTGCCTTGGACAGCAATTCTGTGCCCTGTGCACAGTCGGAACACAACCAGCAAGGAGGGGAGCAGAGGTGGGTGTGAAAATGGATTAGCAAATCCAGGCAGCGCTGCTGCGACTCGGCAGTGGAAGAGGTGCTCTGATGCGGGAATGGGCGATTCACCCATTCCCTCACCAACTCCTCTGTGGATCTGAGCTGTCTCTCTGAAGGACCAGCGTGTCCCTCTGCCCAATGGCCTAGACAATAATCACGGTTGTGCAAGTCCTTTGCCAAACTGGGTATTGCTTTTGGCTTGGTATTGGTGAATAACTGGATTTGCTGTTGTAAAAACTTGGGTAATTGCACCCCTGATGTGTTACTGTACTTTTACTTAGCGATGAATTGTTTATCCCTAAAGCTGTTGATGTTCTGTCTCTTTGGGTCCCAAACCTATAGCTAATCAGGGCTGCCTTAATTTCTTACATCTGTACAGTAGAAGATGTTGTACCATTGCAAAAATTAAATAGGAACTTGCCTATTAAATAGGGATCTGCCTATTAATCCTTTGTTTTACCCCCTTGATTTAAATTTTCCAGGTTTTAATACTCGATTAGCTGAATCAACAAGATCAGGTGGGCCAGAGATGAACAGTGAAAATTTCAGGAAGGAATCATATTATATTTCTTTTATCATCACATGTGTGTCAGTGGGTCCTTTTTTAGTGACCTGCAAATGATGCTAAAATCAGTGGTAATTTTGCATGTGGTTGATATTTCCAGGTATACTTATTTAAATGAGGTAATCAATTCAAATGAACTTGATGCTTGATGACAAGATGAATTCATCACTGCCAGCCCTCTCTTATTATATTTTCAGCAGGGGATAAAATTTAATAGATGTGAGAATAGAAGTGCTTTGCAGAGAACTCCTAGCATCACTTAGCCAGGTCTTGATGATGTAAGAAGCCACAGGTGTCTCATTGCTGATGAGGTCGTAGATTTATTATTTGGTTTTTTGGTCGAGTTTTCTTTTTTTGCTGACAAATTTTGCATTGACAAGTCTCAACTTTAGTTCAAGCCTCATCATATTTGCTTCTGGCCATGGTGTAAGTAATGTTCATATTCAGCCTTTAGCATGTGTATGTTAAATAGCTTAGATCCACAGATTTTGTTTCCTTTCCTTCTTCCCAGAATTAAATTAAAAATTATTCTAGAACTCCACAGATGCAGAAAGTATATGAATGAGTTTCTCTTTTGCCCAAAATAAATGGAATTACTTCCACTACTTTTTTAATCTACGTTACAAGAGTTATTTTTCTGAAATCTTTCTTGCATGTAACACTCAAAAAATACAAGGGCCAGGTGCAGTTTATTTATTATTTACAAAAAAGTCGTCACAGCACTAGGTCTGATGACACTATGTGTATGCAAAACATGAGTGCCTGATGACACAGTATGTATGCAAAAACTGTGCTGCAGGGTTATATTCAAAAGGGTCCTTGCTGTAGGGATGGTAGATGCAGCAGGTACATTGACTCCAGACATTTCATATTAACTGGATGCAAAACTGCTGAGTTTAAACTATTAGTCTATAGATATCTGATGCATGAATAAAAATTAGGCACATTTATTCTTACTCTTAAAAGCCTGATTCAGCAGGGAATTACTTTAAGTACTTTAGTAATCCCATTTACTTCAGTGGGACTACACATGAGCTTTAAATTAAACATCTGCAAGATATCTGTGCTCAAATAAAGCAAAGCTCTGAAGACTGTTCTCAAGTGTTTTGCAGAATGAAGGCAGGATGTTTCACTGATGAGCTCCACGCTTTACACGTTGTATTGGAGGAGTGCACACACAGAACTGCAGTGTGGGAGGCAGAAATACAGAAGTAAAGGTAGTACAAAACTCACAGTGCAGAAATTTCAAAGGCAAATAGGTCTTTTCTGGCTCTGTAGGAACAGCCACAACTATTATGCCACGTTTTGTGTCTGAAGTCTATGTTAAAGTTTTTAAACATAAGTTTCTGTATAACTTTAACACAAATAATTTTGTCTGACTTCTAGAACAGGAACATAACACTTTTTCCTTATACACTGTAAATCCATGAAGCAGTAATTCTGGAGGATCATTTTTTTAAAAAATCTGCTATAAATTGAGCAACGTTGAATCTGCTCTCCTGGGTGTATCAGTGTCAGTTCTACCTCACAGTTGAAGCTGGGACCTAGCCAGTAGACAGTATATTTAATTCCAGAGATATTGTGCTTACACAGTGAATACAGTTATTATTTTCTTTGCAAAAGTGCTGATAAAGCTTATAAAAAACAAATATACAGATCCTCTTCTAACTTGAAAACAGGATGAGTATGTTCTGTACCCAGACTTCTATTTTCAGCATTGTTCCAAGCAACTGAATTAGATTTGAAATAAAAATGCAGTTTGTTTTTTTTTTAAGGAAATGCAGCATTTCTTTTGAACCCCTTTGTCTTTGAAGTGATTTTAACAGTAACAGAACATTCTATACAAATAAGGTGCAGTGTGTTGAAATTATTTTTTAAAAAGTATAAAGATATTACAATATTTTATTATAGTAGAAAAATATGATATATTGTTCCTGGATCTTGTCAACATTTGGAGTTACATTGTTGGTTGGTTTGGAGTCTTTTTATATATATCTACAGAACAAAAATGAGTGGATCACTATACCTTAATCCATTTATAAAGAAAAAAAACCCTAACTCCAAAAGTGTTTTATTTTATAACACTTGCTATGAGGAAAAGTTTCATATCAGTGATTACCCTAAATTAGCATTCAGATTATATAGGTTATTGTTATAGGAAGATACCTAGAAAATCAGATTTATCCCAAGTAAATTTTTCCTAAATGGTGATAGGAATTGTGCAACTTCCTTGGGGAAGATAGGAAAGGTTTATAGATTTCCCCTTCAGAGCAAATTTCCACTTCTGAACATGGCTTGTCTAGTCTTGCTTGAGCATTTTTCTTTAGTCTGAGGATGCATTATTTCCTTGTAGACCTCATGACTGTCACACTTGCTGTTGTTTGGACTTTATCTAATTATGTTATGTTATTAGTTGCTAAAGTCTGATTTTAAATACAAACCACACTATTTGGCTAATATTGTGTCATATTAAAGTAGCATAATTCTGTGTGACTCCCAAATTACATTCTTTATACACTGGTGCCAAGAATGAGCAGTATGGTGATTCTGTTCTCCCCCACACAACAAGATGATGTGTAAAAGTGCATCTTCAGTTTGTCATTTGCTGTTGTCCTAATCCTTTCCCATAGAATACTATTTAACTAGTTGCTTCCCACTTTCTATTAGTGAAGTTGAGTTTCACTTAGCAGGCTTTCACTAGCACACTCTTTTTTCCCCCTTTGAGATTATATCCCAAGTTAAGTTAATTTTCAGTTTTAATCCCACATTGCAGTTCCTCACAGGTTTTTAACAGTTTGCACATTTGCACATGCAATAGCTGAACTCTTCCAAGATCAAAGTTATTCATGAAGGTATTGAATATTAAAGCATTTGGTACAAATTTAGCATTTCATACATCCTTCAGGCTTGGGACTTAACAATTAATAACAATTATTTAATAATGATAAACAATGTGTCTCTTACAGCTTTACTTAGATCACGTTTAACAAACATCAGCAGCTTTGCTGAAGTCAAAATACATTAATATCTCTTTTAGTGAAGGCTGAAACAGAAAAGCTTTTAGCACTTTGGTTTATCTCCCTGGGGTGGCTGAAGGCTTTTTCTTCCCTCTGAGCAGCAGCACAGCCCTTCCCTTCGCCGTTCTCCCCCTCCTCTAGGGCTATCTCATTTTTCTTTTCTGTTCCTAGCTAAGACTCATTCTGTGATTTGGCCTTTCTGATTTTGTCGCTACATACTTGCACTCTTCCCTAAAATCCATCCTTTAGTAATCTGACCTACTTTTTACTTGTGTATGCTTCCTTCCAGTGTTTCAGGATCCTTGAAGAGCTCTCAATTAAGTTTATCTCATGATAGTCATCTTATTTTCCCTTTTCATCGAGGTAGTTTCTGTTTATGCCCTTCACACTATTTTCACATTATATTATATTTACACATCAAATTATATTTACAGATTTCTCTCTTTGGACTTCATAATAAAATAAAACCTAGTAGAGAGCAAATCCTAAGTTTGTGTTTTTTACAGGGCAGTCTTGGCAGACACTGGCTTGAGATATTCTCATACCCCTAACCCTCTGTGCTGCCAGCACAACTGTTTCTTCAGTGAGCTGTGATTTGGATCAGGAAACCAATCCAGCTTAAAAATAATCCAGCAAAAAAAAAAAAATTATTTTGCTCTTAAAGCTGAATCCTTTGCTCTGTTTTCAGAACATCTATGCAAACAGTTGCCCTAATGCAATTGAAAGCATACAAAAAAGCTGGCAGCTTTACTGTTCACCTTGTTTGTTTGTAATTCCATCCTCTTTTTCTAGGAATTACAAACAACATTTTCCCCATAATCTTTCACCCAAATTGCCCTCAGTCTTGCACTTTCAGTCAGTTTGCCCACTGTTGATTAAAAAAGAAGAGATATTCCAGATTTGATGTAGTCACTTATCTGCTCAATAACAAAACTTTTCCCTGTACAATGGCCTTCCAGTACCCGAGGGAAGACTACAAACACATGGAGACTATCTAAAAGAGTATGTAGTGACAGGACAAGGGGAGTGTCTTCAAACTGAAAGAAAGTAGGTTTAAATTGGATATAGGAAGAAATTCTTTACTGTGAGGGTTGGTGAGGCACTGGAACAGGTTGCCCAGCAGAGCTGTGGACTCCCCATCCTGAGAAATATTCAAGGCCAAATTGGAGTGGCTCTGAGCAACCTGGTCTAGTGGAAGGTGCCCCTGCCCTTGGCAGGGAGGTTGGAACTGGATGGTCTTCTAAGGACCCTTCCAACCCAAGCCATTCTATGATTCTGTACTGTAATGATGCTGTAGTACCTTCCCAGCAGGTCCCCTGGTTGTTGAAATCCCCCGTGTTCACCCTGTTCTGAACTTTGAAGAACTAGCTGCAGCACCCAAAGCTCTTGAGTCCTGCATTGCCACCTCCCACAGATTTTTCAGGTGCCTGAGGAGGACCAAAACCTGGTTGAAGCTTTTCTAATTGTTTGGAGGATTCGTATTAGCTCTCACATCAGGTAAGAATTGGGGTTGTTTAGTATTTATTTGTTGGTGATGTGCAAAGTGTCTTTCTTCTGCCTGGATGTGTACTTTGTGGCTTTGCTATTTTTAAGTTGTAGAAATAACATTCTTTTGAGATCTTAATTTCTCTGGTAATTTTCATGTAAATTAGCTAGTGAATAAAATAATTTTCATACATGCTGCTTTTAATACTTTAGGAAAAAAAAGTTCGGTGGCCTTCCTACTCACCAGAGTGCTATTTTTCTGAATACCTCTATAGAGAAGTATATATCACTTATATCTTCCCAGAAATCTAGGCTTTTTGCCATGTTTTTGGTCACTTATTAATTGAAAATCCTCCTTTATTAGTTAGCATTTTCATCACCAGTGATTACAGACCTTCACAGAGCTCTGGTAAAGAGAATTCCTTCATCAGACAGACAGCTCTGCAGTGTTTCTGTCTTATGTGACTGCAGTGAAGGAGACCAGAGCTCTGCAGGTCACACCAGGAGACCTTTGCAATGGTGAGTGCACCTCAAAGAAGGCACCCATCCCAGCTTCTGTAGGGATCACAGTTCTTCAGCTACTCCCTGGAGCTTGCAGTTTCTTATGATCTGCCTTGATTTTATCAGACACAGGGATGAGGCTGTATGTCTGTCTGCATTTATGCCTAATTTTGTCTTAACATGGTATGTCTTGTGAATTTCTTTGTTTTTTTTCTTATAGAAATGGATTTTTTTTTTAATTGAGTGGTGATAAATTAATGTTAAAATAGCCATTAGATATGATATTTCTAATTTTAAAAGACATTTTGAAGGCTTTGGCTGATGTCACACTCCTGTTTTGCTGTACTGGATCAGAGCAAACAACTGTTGCATTTCATCAATGAATTAGTGTTGGTGCTTCTTATACCTCAGATAATTGGTTCTTCTGAGTGAGTCCATTTGCAAAATTAATTGAAAATCATTGTAATTCTAAATATGACAGTGTTTCGGGTTTGTTGGTGGTTTTTTGTTGTTTTTTTTGGTTGGTTGGTTGGCTGGTTTTTTTTTTTTTTGGGGGGGTTTTTTTTGTTTTTTTTTAGTTTATGATGGAGGAAACAAGACAAATGCTACCAGAAGTGCAAAAGCTAAGGGTTTTGCTGTTTGATACTGAATGTAATATGAATGTTTTGGGCACGGTATAGTCACTTATGAGATATGTTTCCATTAAAAAAGTCTGCAGTAGAGGAATTGAGCTTTAGAGGACATTACCATGGGGCTAAGCAGGCTATGCTGCAAAGACCATTAATAGAAAGCCACTCCCTCAATCTGCTTAAACTTTGGTGAGGATAATGCGGATTACTCTAACTGATTTTTGATAAAACAGTAAAAGACAAACAGATGCTTGTTATGCCCAAGTTGAGAAGTGCACCCTACTGATAAGTTTCTTCTGTTTCTTCAGGAATATTTGTCCTGGGGAAGACAATTTTTCTCGCCAAGGCTAACATGCAAGTCAAACACCTTAATGTATTTTGATATTTAAGTTTATATAAAAGAATATAGCAAGGGTTAGTGCATCATAATCAGCCTAATCAATGAATTAAACCTCCCGGCTGATACGAGATTTCATTTATTCTTCATTTGCTTCTCTTCTGTTGGCCATTTCAGTGCTTGTAACATAATGTCATGATGTTTTTATATGATGAAGAAACTCATTCCCTGTGTGGATTACAGTATCAGCCCCTTCTGCATCTTGAAAACTGGCTTTCTTAGCAAATGCACTTACTGTAATACCACATTGCTGCAAAATGGTTTTCTATTTGTCTGCTGAAATTTCACTTAAAGATTAGATTCTGCACTTTGGAAGACAAAACCAACAATGCAGAATTTTGAATGTCTGTCTCTGTGTTGTGCAGGTGCAGAACAGTTTTTATGCTCTTGTTTCTGTGAATTCACATGAATTTGTGTTTGCAGCTCTGCATGTGAATAAGTTATGTATATCTGTGTTAGGTGCTTCTGGCAAGTACAAGATAGACATTGGATAAATCAGTGTTTGCAGTATGTTTTCCTAAAAACAAACTATATTATTTGGAGAGTTTTAATCTTTAAGTTTTATTTAAAAGTAATCTCTTCTTTTTTTTCTCTAGTTGTAGAGTCTAAACCATGTTTTGTGGTGCTTTTTATCAAAGTATCATCCTTTAGAAACTGCATTTGTCATGGTAAGTAACATCCTTTTACGTAGAAGTTTATGATATTATACAAAAGGAACTTTATGAAAAATTATCCATTAATTGAGTTTTTGTAAATCACCTATACATTGTATTAAGTATGTAATTTAATTGGAATTTAATCTAAGATTTCTTCAGAATATAAAAATATCTCTTCTCTGACAGTGTCTGCTCTAATCATGGAATGTATGTCTTCCTAATAATACAGTGTACTTGAAAAACAATTATATGGTGTTCTCTTATGTCTGAATGCCTAATAAATTTAATTGACTTACAGAATAATAACTTGTGTTTAGTTAGGCATGTATCCATCACTAAATCGTTCCCTTGTAGGTATGCCTAAATCATCTGTGCTCTTAAGTCCATTGTGGAGATCACCTTAGTTTCTGTTTTAGGTTGTTAATTAAAAAATTTGTCATTAACTTGCGTGGTATTTGGTTATGTTAGGTACAAAGGCTAATTTCAATTTGAGAGCCAATTTGAGAAGTAAAATTGATTTTGAAATTCCCTTATTTCATGTGATAGCATTGCAGAAATTTTGGTAATTCACTCACAGTTATCTATCTGCTATTTTTGCTTATAAGAAGCTCTGCCATGAAAACAAAAATTTAATAGCGTTGAAGGACTGTTTCTGTGATAGAACATGGTAAAGTTAGAAGCTGGGGGTTGCAGTTTTGTCTTCACCTGTAAAGGGAAATAGTTTTGGTTTTATGTAAGTTTGAGACTGCAGATTTTGTCTAACAAAACTTTTAATCAGCTTTTTTTTTTTTTTTTTACCAGCTGGTTGCATATTTGCAAAATTGAACCAAATTAAATTTTTAAAAAATGTCAGCCAATTTTGCAAATTTATGATGTCAGGATAGTCTTACCTTAAGTTTCAGTAACCAGAAAGGAAATGAATCTGGCTTTATGCAACTTTGTGATTCTTCAGTTCTAGTGCTGAAAATTATTTGTATAGGTTTACGAGACGAGAAAAAAAAAAAAGTGATCTTTTCTGTGCCATTTGGTGTCAGTAGCATATTTCTAGATTAAAAAAATTAATATTGGCAAAATTATAACCCTTGAAGTGTGAAAAATGCACGTTATTTTAATAAAAATTTTTGTTGGGTTTTTCATTTGTTTGGGTTTTTATTAATTTTTTTCCTCCTTTCTCACACAAAGTCCAGCATAGGTCTTGCACTAGGCTGGGTTTAATCAATGACTGGAAAGGCCTGGCTCATTCTGCTGGCTATTGAGTGTGAGTTTCAACTTGTAAACTACTTGCTTGATTTTGGAAGAGGCGATCCTACGTGCACAATTGCTTTAACAAATACAGTATTTTCCCCCCTACTTTCACAGTTTTTGGGAGACACAGCTGCTGTCCACATTTGGAAGTGTTGTGCAGAGCTGGAGTTACTGTGTTGCCACCGTCCTGAGTTAAGAGTTCATTTATGGGGACAAATAAGCTTGTGCCCCCATAATAATTTGAATTATTTTATGAGGTAATACTTTTCTTTATCTTCTATTTTTTTTAAATGGAACTTAAAATTACATCTACCTAGAGTACAAAATGTTTAACATGATTATTGAAATAAGACCATGTGTGTGTACATGAAGTCGTTAGAATGGAAGTCTTCAATATGCAAGTCCGCTTGCTACCAGTAAATTTTGTTTTATTTCATCCTGTCATGCTGGGAGTGAGTGTTGAAAGACGAACGGGCAAGTGTTGCTCAGGCAGAGGGGAGAAGCACGTCATCCAGCCCCCAGAATAGCATCGGCAGTAAATACGGTCATGCTGTTCCTCCCCGAGATAGACCCAGATCACATTCGTAGCACCCACCGGGTCTGCTGCTTACCAGACCTTCAGGCCTTTGATGAAACATTTACAAATGCAGCTGCAGTTCAGAGATCTTCTGCCAGCACTGAAGTAGCTGACATCAAGAAAACGGGAGGAAACGGGATCACAAGGCATGGAGTTCAAACAAAACGCAGTTTAGGGGGAATACAAATTTAATCACAGTATGAAAGCACTGCTCCAAGATAGGAACCCTGTACTTGTTAAAACTCCTGTTTCATGTTAGCTTATGTTTTCCAGTGACTTAGAACTGCTAAAGCGTGAAGCTTTTGTAGAGGAGGAAAGGTGAACTGAAAAATAGCTCTTTGTTCAACTGTCTAGGGTCACGCACAATGTCAAAACTGGAATTAAAATATATTGTAAAGTGAAATTAGAGAGAAGCTGAGATTAAATTTCTTTTTCCAGTTGCATTGATTTCTCACTTTGTGCAATATACTGAAATGAAGTAAGATAGCCCTGAAGGTCTGTGGCAGTGGCCTATCTAGCACATTAGAGGGGAGATCTTAATTATTCAAGGCCATGAATTAAACCCTGTCAATTTCTTCATCTTGAAAAGACAGATTATCCCCCTGGGCCAAAAGAATATTCTTACTTCCTTGTCCCAAAGCTCTGTTTATATTGACTCAAGTTAATGTAACTTCTGCGTTTTTTATAATGTTTGTATTTTGCTCCAAGGACTGTAACACACAGGTAAACTTCTGCCTTTGTGTTCTGCCCAACGGACTTGACAGGACACTAGAGGAATTAAGCCAAGTCACCGTGTCTTCCTCCACCCCCCACCAGTTTGCACGTCTCTGTAAAATTTGAAAAGCTCATTTCAGCTTCTGCAGCTTCTCTCCTCTGGCTTTGCCCCCGCACCGGTGCATTAGCTCGGGTGTTAGTGCAGAGGGTTTGTTATTTCAGACACATACCATCGCCTGCTGCCCTCCCTTCTCCCCTGAGCTCACACAGGGCACAGGGACAACTTCATACTTTCATTTGTATCAGTTACACACATGGGATTTAAATTCATCCCTCTCTCTGTATAGTGCTTTTTTTCCCCCCCCCTCTCTCCAGATAACTCAATAAATGCTAAATAGCGAGTATTCCTGCATTTAGCTGGCACTAATATCCTACCTCTGTTTTTCTTAAGAACATCTCATTGGGATTTCTTTAAATGTGATAGGGGAAATGTGTTTTCAGAGCAGTAGCTCTGGTATTTGTTCTCTATTTGTGAGTGACGTTATGCAGTTGAGAAAAAAATCATGCCAGCATGTTTCAGTCAGTGCCAAAAGAACATAGACAGTGATTCAGTGCCCAGATCTATTGCTGTCCAAAACTGTATCTTGTCCTATTTTTACTTTCACAAATGAGGGTCTTGCTTATTTAGAGGAGTTAGGTGAATGTTATGTTTGCATGCTATTTGATAGTGAATTTAATCAGCTGTTTTATAGTCTGCTGTTCTTATATTTCAAACAATAAAAATTAATTAGTTTTCAAAATTCAGTAAATATACAGTAAGTTGATGTATCATAATTGACCACTATGATTTCCTTGTTGTTTCTGCCTTACTATAATTTGAAAAGACAGTGCAATAGTGATGCATAAATTATGTAATTTAGATTGAGGGGAAAAAAGTCTTAGCAAGGGATAATATTCTACCCACACTTATGGCTCCCACCCCGCCATGAGCACTTGTGACTATGATTTTCCTGTGGTGGTGTGGAGTCCATGGTGGCCCAGGACAGAAGAGTGTCCATCCCTCCTTCTGTGCTTGTGCAGGGTGCTCTGGGACGGATGATGACCTAAGCTTTTGAAAACACCTTTTTTTTTCTTCTGCCTGACACGGATGTCTGATGTGAAGTGAGATTTCAAGGAGTCTAATTGAAATATTTTGCCTGTTACTGTTTTAATCCAGCTTACACAAACATAATGAGCAAGAACTAAGGCTGAAGAAACAAGAATTTCCTTGTTTAAATAAGAGCTATATTTCTATGTTATCACTGTGATTAATGTTGTTAAAAGAAATGGATCTTCCTTAGTGGTCCCTATTTTTTTTCTAGTCAGTAGCAAGGTGTGGAAGTATATGATCATGCTTTAAAGCATCTTAAAGCTATTTTTCTTAGCAGTTTTCTGGAAAAAGATTAAATGTTTAAACTTATTTACAAATTAATTTATCAAAGTGTTTACATTTACAATAGAAAGTGTAACAAGATTTTTAGAAATTTTTGAAAATTATTAACGTTTGGGTTTGTTTCAGGGATGGAAGGAATCTGATTTCTGTAATTTTTCAGGAAAGATTTTTAAAACTGTTTTCCAGTCAAAAATGGAAATACCATGAGACTTCAAAGGACATTTTACAAAATTGTATTTAACTCCTTAGATTTTCCGAAGGTTTTCTGTGTTTGGGTGTCATCCAGTTACTGGATATTTATATTTTACAGTGTGATTGTAATAGAATTTGAACTGGCCTAAGAGCTGGTACAGGACCCACTGAAGCCAGTACCAATCACCCTTCTAACTTTGGTGGAACATTTGCTTCAGCATCTGTCCAATCTATTTTACAAGGTCAAGGTTGTGCAGTCTGGTTTTGGCCATAGGCAATAATAGCTGGAAGCTGGAACATTTCTTACATTCATTGTTTGTGTTGTGGTAGTATGTGAATTTTAATAGGCAACCAAAAGCCAGTGTGTCAGACAGTGCTGTGCAAACAAAATGTAATCACTGTTAGATTAAAACCAGTATAAAAATCAACACCTGGATGGCATGCACAGGGGTACAAAGTTTTCTCTGTTGTGGGTTACTTCTCTAAGTTAATGTGAGTGGAGATGAACCATGTGAAATGATGACACGGAATTGTTCCTAAAAAATTGGTAATGATCCAAGTTTGTGGGGCAGCATATTACATGTGTGCACAAAGACAACAAACCTGAGCAAGTGTATAAAAAGTTTTAAAATATAAGTTTGAATTTGGCTGATATGTTAGATTTTATAGTAAAGATGGTGTTTACATAAAAGCTTGAGGAGAATTAGACTTAATAAAGCTTTAATGTTAATACCTAGATTTTAAGGTTTACAGCTAAGAAACTGCACTTCTTTCACCTTATGAAAATATATTAAATCTCTTTCTGTGTGTACATTAAAAGCCCAATATTTCTGGAAAATTCATTCCAGTCATCAAAACTGTTGAGATTTATATATCATTAGAACAACTAATATTTTTTTACATCAAAATTACTAATAAATATTTTGAAATAGGCTTACTATAAAACTTCTGAAAATTTTATATAAAAATTAATTATTAAGCAGTATTCCTGAAGCATTTACATATGAAACTCCTGCATGGAACAGGAATACTACAGTATTTAGGGAAAATTTGGCAGATTTTTGTGGTGAAATCCCTGAAGAAAACGTAGTACGATATGTTAAGTAACTTTGCAAGTGACTAAATAAATTCTGTTATAAGTTGATTTTGTTGGATGTAAAATGGTAACTGACTAATTATATTTCCTGAGAACATGAATCAGCTATCTACAATTGCCATCGCTCCATGGTTTTTTATGCAGTGAAATTAGGGCACAGATAGTCTCAGCTGTGACTATCAAGACATAATGCTGCTCTCACTCTTTCTATATTGTTGCATATCTAATTTTTCAGTCATGCTAAAGAAAGTTCTTGTGAGTTTTTGTGTCAGCATTAAGTCTCAGCTGTGTACCTGAGTTCAATGCTATGTTGTTTTGACTCATATCATCACCAGTAAAGCAGCATCTGCCAGTGGAATTTAGTCAATAACCATTGATGACAGAAGGTCCAGAACAGAACCTGCCTTACTTTCCCAATGATTATTAACTCCTGCAACACTGTCAATTAGGCTGGTTCTGCACTTGGAACTGAACCAATGCATCTGTTAATGATTCATACACAGAATCCAGCTAATTTTCAGCTATAATGGCTCTGGCTGCATAGAGAAAAAAAAAAGATTTTTTTTTGCCCCTGTAGTCTAATACATTTGGGTTTCAGTATGCACAGTGAATTGATCTGATAAGAAAAAACAGTTGTTTTTTTAGCTTGCATCAATTACTTTAATGACACATCTGACCTATGTGTTTCTTGTTAATAACATGGAGTGAAAGGTGAAGTAAAAAAGAAAACTGCTTACCAGAATACCAATTTTGAGATCTTTGACCTAATTTATGAAACTGTTTATCAAAATGTTTTTATTTTTAGCATTAGCTGTAAATGTTATTTTCTTTCCATGCTGTAAAAATATGTGCATTAAAAAAACTTGTAGAAGGGCATGCATATATACATATATTTTTGTAAATGTGTATAGGATGCTAAAAAAGGCCCAAGAGAGGCCATGCAGAGAAACAGAGCAGGAACATCAGTGTGGTAGGAAAAATGATTTATCACACAGAGCTGGGGGTCTGCTTGAAGCCACAAGCTGCCAAGATGCCAGTCAGATTTGCATTTGTGATGCTTTTGTATTCATGGCACTTACACATTAAACATGCCTTTAAGGAGACTTATTTCTGTTGTGTAAAGCCTTGTGGAAATGCTTGTGGAACAAGGTGTTCCACGATGTGGTGACCTTTTTCATAATCTGGCCCTTTTGCTTGCTTTTCTGTGGGTATGAGAAGGTAGAGGGGCAGACGTAGGTGGATGGATAGGTGCTCGTTCTGAAGAGAAAGGAATCATTCCTCCCTTTTTCTTCATCTCTGGAAGAAGGAAGGCACCGTATTTTGGAAAAGGGAGGCCTCGTGTGGTCAGGCGTGGGAACATCCCTGTCGGGCTGGAGGGATCCAGGCTGAGCCTCCTTCAGCTGAACCAGGACTGTGAGCGCGGACATCGCGGCGGTATTTATCAGGGAATCACAGAATGGCCAAGGATGGAAGGGACCTTAAAGATCATCCACTTCCAACACCCCTGCCATGGGCAGGGACACCTTCCACTCGACCAGGTTGCTCAGAGCCTCTGCCAATCTGGCCTTAAACATTTTTTGGGATGGGGAGTCCACAGCTTCTCTGGGTAACCTGTTCCTGTGCCTCACCACCCTCACAGTAAAGAATCTCATCCTAATATCTGATCCAAACCTACCCTCTTTCAGTTTGAAGCCATTCCCCCTTGTCCTGCCACTACATGCTCTTGTAAAAAGTCCCTCTTAGTCTTTCCTGTAGGCTCCCTTCAGGTACTGAAGGCCACAATTTGGTAACCTGTAAGCCTTCTTTTTGCCAGGGTGAACAATCCCAATCCTAGTGTTTCCTCACAGGAGAGGTGCTCCATCCCCCTAATCATCTGGTCCTCTGGACCTGCTCCAACAGGTCAGTGTCCTTCCTGTACTTCATAGCAATGTAGATGACTTGGTTAGGAAGAAGGATCACCTGTATGTGATTGCAGCTGCTCTGTCTGAACAAGTCTCAAGAAGGAAATACTGTTCTCACTGGTCCTTCTTTCTTTATTGTGTTATAAAATAGATACATTTCCTTGCCTTTCTAGACATTTAAACCAGGTAACAAAATATAACTCCAACACAGAAGTCCATGTGCGATATTAAATTAATTAGCTGTACCAAGAGAAACCCAGTAGTGGAATTGACAAAATTACAACATTTTGATTTAAAGGCAAAATTAAGGAAAAAAAAAAAAAGAGCAAAACAGACACCTGAAAGAATGCCTAGTTCATGTAAATTTAAAAAAAACAGTTCCCAGTTCTTTCCTTTGAGTTACTGTAAGATCTAGCTGTGAGGAACAGCTGTACAGCAGCCTAGGCAGGGACCTGTGAGAATATCCATGTATTGGTGAGTCACAGGTCAAAGCCCTTGTGTATGAGAGGATATTCCAGCACTCTTACCTTAGACATGTATCTTAAATAGAAGTAAATCCAGCCATAAGGCCATCAACTGCATTCTTGTGGTCAACTCTAAGCACATTCTCCAACTTTTTGAAGAATAACATTATTATTAAATTAAATTTAATTTTAAATTAAATGAAAATTAAATTAAATTCCCAAAAAAGTGGGATTTACCATCAGTAGCACTGATTGCTATTGCACTGGGATTTCTGAGAAGCCTCTCACCATGCATGACCTTCTGAGGAGATTATTTTGGCTTGTGACTCTAGCAGGGAGTGGTCTCTGAGGAAGGCATGGGCCTGCCCTTGTGCCCACTCCCATGACCAGTACAGGGCTGGAAGCTGGCTTTTTGTTTCCTTCCTTTTTTATTTATAAGATTTGTCCATTACCTTGTCTCAGTGACTTAAATCCATTCCTTGCCTTAACATTAATAAAAATTTCCCTTAAATGTTCTTATTATTGGGATACAGCTCTCAATATACTAGGTTCAGGTCTTTAAGATACTGATCATGAGGTTCATCTGTTACACAGAAATGGCCCGAGGGACTGAGTTATCAGGCTTACCTGAAGTAGTCACCTTAACTGGGAATTGAGAAGTCAGAATTAAGAGAACAATACTCTGCACTCTGTAATCTCATTGTGTTTTTTAACTTTGCTAAAATCTGCCTGCTGTTGCTGATAGCATCTAAAGTACTCTCAGCAATCGCATCTCCTGAACTGTCTCCAGTGTAAGATACAGAGGAGGCATTTCCTGATGATGTAAGCCATTGTTCCTTATCAAATGCTTTTCAGAAGGGACCTTGCTTCACACAGGGAAAATGAAAAAAGCCCTGCAAAATTGTTAGATTTTCTAATTTGTCTAGAAAAAATAATAATTAAGCAACTTTCTCTCTTGAGATTGAAAGAACACATCTGGAGGCAAAAGAAGTTGTTTGAAAGCTTTGTTCCTTCTTGCTATGACGCATTTTGCAATAGAGGATCTATGCCCACAGGGTCCAATTCAGGATGATTTATGGTAATTTTTTTTTTTTTTTTTTTACTTCCAAGCGAGTGTTGCTTAATTTTGTGAAATTAATACTGGAAGCACTGGTTAAAAACAAACAAAAAAAAAAAACAACCCAAAAAACAAATAAATACAAAAGGCTAAATCCTGCCATGTGACCTTCCCTATTTGCGCATCCATCTTCCTGCACTTCCTTAGGGGATGCTGCAGACGGCTTTGCAGGCGGTTTCCCCTTCGGAAGGGCTGTCCTCCGAGCAGTGAGGGTGGGGGGAAGACGGGGCTGTCCCCCGCATTCCCCGGGCATCCCCTTTGGGTGATTTCCAGGAGCGGGAGAGCGGCCGGGCGGGGGTGCTGCCCGGGCGGGGGTGCTGCCCAGGCGGGGGTGCTGCCCGGGTGACCCCGGCGGTGCCGTTCCAGGTGCGGTTGGCAATAGCCGAGAAGGCGCTGAAGTGCGAGGAGCGCGATGTGAACCTGCCGCTGAGCGAGCACAACGAGCCGTGGTTCATGCGCTTGAGTTCCTCTGGAGAAGTACCCGTCCTGATCCATGGGGAAAACATCATTTGTGAGGCAACGCAGATTATTGATTACCTTGAAGCGACGTTTGTAGATGGTAATCCCACAGACATTTCAGTGTGTGGTTCTTCCCATCACCCTGCAGGCTGCAGCAATGCTGGGGGCAGCTCCGTGTCGCTGCCGGACTCTTTGTTCAGGGCAGAAAATGTTTGTAGTCTCAGAAGTAAATGGGCTCTCCTAATAGCTGGCAGTTTGGGTTGAGAACGTGTTCCTCTAAAATGAGCTGAAGGCTGTCCTGCACCATCATGAGTGAGCCTTTACAAGTAAAACCTACCACTGTCCTCCTTAGGCCTTCAGGAAGGATGGGGAGGCCAGGAATGGCTGCAGCGCCGTGCTGCACTAACCCTGGCATGACACTGCCATGAAAAATAACATACTGAACAGAGCTGCATGGCTGCCTTTGTCGAGCAGGTCCAGGTTCTCTGAGAGATAAGAAGAAACATGCTTAATTTCAGAATAATTTTCTGTAGTACAATGGAAGTAGAATGAGCAAATTTTTTTGGAGCCAAAATGGAATGAAGAGGTAAAAGAGCAGGAAGAGAAGCCTTGGAAGCGATCATGTGCAGGGTTTTGAAGTTCTTTATGTCTGTACTGTTAAAAAAGCCCAACAAACACCACCAAAAAAAAACCCTGCCTCAATTTTTGAAGGAAATGTAGAGCAGTATTTTGTATAGGTGTGAAGATGGCAGCATTTTGTATTTCAGGGATTTAGCGCTGCGATTTCTGAGGCATGAAGAAAACTTCATTTTTGAGTGAACATAATTTGTGCTGTCTTTTAGTCAAAAAAGGAGTCGGGGCTCAGGTAGGTTGAGGGTAGGGTAAAACTCATTGATGTGCAGGAATACTTCCAGTCAGGCTTTGCGTAAGATTCCTGTACTGTAATTTTTACATCATTGCAGGAGCAGTAACATTTCAGCCATAACAATTTCATGGAATCTCAGCTGTGCCCAAATGTGAGAGCATTATAGGGTTGTATGTCATGGTCACCCATTCCTAGATGTACGTAACAGAGCTGAGAGTGGTTTTCTGATTTGAAAACATCTTAAATATGTGTTTATTTGGTTGCTGCATAGGAATTGGAATTATAAAACATTTTAAAATGAACTACAAATATACATTTCTCTGAGCTGCAATCACACCGTTGAGTTATGCTGGGGAACAAGTGAAGCTTTCTTACCTGTGGCTGTGTCACCTGTCCCAGCTGGACATAACTGAATAAACATTGGTCAATTACATGATTCTTCTTTTCCTAATTTTATTTTTAACTTGGTTTTGCAGAGGAAGTACCAAGATTAATGCCAGAAGAGGGGAGCATGTATTATCCAAGGGTGCAACACTACAGAGAGCTTTTAGACTCCTTGCCTATGGATGCCTACACACATGGCTGCATCCTGCACCCCGAGTTAACAGTGGACTCCATGATTCCAGCCTATGCTACCAGCAGAATCCGTAGTATGTACTGGTGTAGCTCTGAATGTCTATGACTTAGTAGGTTGCTGCATTACATTAATCTTCTTTCTGAAGTCCACCTTAAACACAAAATACTGAGCACAGTTTACAAATTTTAGTTGCAGTCCTTGATGATCTGTGGATATACTTTTTATTGATTGTGTATTCTGTTGTGATTTGAAAATGGGAAAGAGGAAGTGTTGTTTTTGAGGTGTCTGTGGAGATCATTCTTTTACCACAGCTACCTTTTAATTGATGCCTTTATGTTTCCTTCAATATATTACAAAAGAACTCAGTAGTTCTAGGGCAAGTGTCAACTCCTGACAGCACGGCTGGATGATGATTCCCTGTTTACAATTACATTCTGAGATCTCTGAATTTTTTGGCATCGTCAGTGGTTTATATAGCGTTGTTTTGGTTTTTTTGTATGATGATTTAGAATGCCCTGTAGAACAAAGGCAAATACTGCAGAGTCTTCAAAATGTAATACATCTATACTATTAGTAAGTCCATGATATCATAAACAGTGATATTGTGTTAGCTTGAGAAATCAAACTTCCAACAAAATGTCTTATCATCCTCCTTAAAATTTCTGGTAAGTCAGTTCTCTTACTAGCCACATTTTATGTTCAGAGGTGAAGGCAGGCAGTTAATTTTCCATATTGTTGCATGATTGATGTTACAGAAGTAACATAGAATAATAGGATCATAAAATCATAGAATCATAGAAAGGCCTAGGTTAGAAGGGACCTTAAAGGTCATCCAGTTTCAATGCCCCTGCTGTAGGCAGGGACATCTTCCACTAGACCAGGCTATTCCAAGCCCCATCCAGCCTGGCCTTGGATACTTCCAGGGATAGGGAGTCCACAGCTTCTCTGGGCAATCTGTTCCAGTTCCTCACCACCCTCATAGGAAAGAATTTCTTTTTCATATCTAATTAAATCTACTTCCTTCAGTTTAAAGCCACTCCCCCTGGTCCAAGGATAAGAATTATTCTCTTACATCATTGCATTGTCTGGTTTGGTGGTTTTGATTTGGTTTTTTTTTCCCAAATGTGGATGCTGTTTATTGAAGAATTGTGCTTTACTCATATGCATTGTGGATAGTTTTTCTGTTTTCACATGGTAATAATCAGTGCTTTTATTACGGTTCACTTTGTGACATTGTCTTCTGCTTTTCTTGCTGTATGTATTCTCCACTCTAGCTTCTAGTTGGTATAAACTGTTCTCAGTTTTCACATGTTCATACTGGCAGAGCTAACGTTATTGTTCATCTAAATTGGGATGCTTTCTTATCTTTTTATGATTAAAGTATAGCCTACATTTTTTGATTTGAAACATTTTTTTGGAAAGCCTGTGGATGTTTCTTAACAACTACTTGGCGTGTTCAGACTTCTCCTGGTAGGAGATGGTTTTGTTTTCAGCTTGAAACATTTTTTTTTTCAGACTGCTAGATATAATAAGGCATGAGCCAGTTGTGTATTATGTTTATGCATACCAAATCCAAGTAAGTAATTAATTGCATATGTAAAATTTTAGTTGTTTGAGTACATCCTTCAATTTCTTCATACACTATATTGAAGGATGGCTTTCACAGTCATGTTGAAATGAATATACAAAGTGAGTTTGTTATTCTCTAGAAAGCATTTTTATCAGTTTAATTTATCAGACTTAATTGTAACTAAACTTTATTATCAAGTACAAGTGAGAGGTGATTCATGCTCTATAATTATTCTTTTGTTCTCACTTTATGATTAGAAATACTTATTTTTAGAAGAATTATAAATTACTGTCTTTTGGTATTCTAGGTTTGTAAGTATGGTGTTTTCAAGCAAAGTTCCATTTTAAGGAAAAGGCTATACATGCATAGTAGAAATCAGTAAAATTTACTGAAACTTTTCACACCACTCCTTCTTTAAATCATGTAATGAATGTTCTTCTAGGACATGCACACAGTTCATAAAGAACAATTCCAAAGGGATCACAGGCTCTGGCATCACATTTTAGCTACATGAAAACACCTTGTCTCCATATTCAGTGGCTTTTAGACTGTGAAATTATGCCTGTGACCTACAGTAACAAAAAATCTCAGTGTGGGCCTACCATCACTGTCACATTGCAAACTGATGAGCTGAAGGTGTGGTGGGTCAATTTAAAAAGCATTTAAGTTTTCCAAAATATGCTGTATTTAAAACCTAACCTGGTGCAGATGCTGTATTGAAGCATCACTTCCAATTTCCTTGTTATGATATTTGTACACAGGCATTGATCAGTTTCTGTGGATTGCATTGTGAATATGTTTGGATATCTAATATTTGTCATTCCTTTTTTTGTCTGCTTTGGTGTTGGTTTTTTTTTTCTTCTTTTTCTTTTCTTCCTTTTTAATTAGGCCAAATAAGTAACACAGAATCAGAATTGAAGAAACTTGCAGAAGAAAATCCAGACCTTCAAGATGCCTATATAGCAAAACAGAAGCGCCTTAAGGTAAGAAGCCCCTTTGTATGGACCCCTTTATTATGAGCTTGTTAGTGTTAGATTTTTTTGGTCACAATATAAACATTTGTTTCACTTGTCATTACCAGTAATGTCATGCAGTGGTTTAACCCTTCAAGGCATGAAACAGTCTGTCCTCAGATCAGCTACACACTTCAAGTGTGTGCTGAAGTACTGGACTGGTCCCACTAACTTCAAAGGTAAGTACACATCAGTGCTGGTGTTGGGCTGTTGAGCACCCGGCAGGGGTAGGCAAACCTTAATACCTGGCATCTCTAAAGTTTTCTTCTGTTTTCTGAATTGTCACCAGTATCCATGAAGTATCCGTCTGACTATGTGGAGAAAATAATCACATTTTGAATGAATATGAGTGAACACTGTAGTATCCTAAGTATAAGCTTCTCTGATAAAATTATAAACTCTGTACAATGATTAAAACACTAACCTGTATGTCTATTTAGTCTAAACTGCTGGATCATGATAATATAAAATACCTAAAGAAAATACTGGATGAACTGGAAAAAGTTCTGGATCAGGTTGAGACTGAATTGCAGCGGCGAAATGAGGAAACACCAGGTAAGGAATTTTTCTTCTAAATCCTGTTAATATTTCTGTTTGAGGATACTGAATAAACTTGTTGACAGCACCATTATAAAACAATTTTAATGTGTCAGATTTGTACTTTCAGTATATATTGATCTATACATCACAGAAGGGATCAATACTGTTTTAAATACTAGCTTACTTTACTGTTTCAGTCAGTGAGCTCTCACTGTCTCATGAGAGTGCTTGATCACATTTTCAGCAAAATGAGTATAATTAGCTGCACATTTTTTAGTATTTTTATCAACAAAATCAGAAAAAAAAACTACAGAATGTTGATGTTATAGGTGTAGGCTTCAGTTCACTATAATGATCACAACCTTAATGTTTAACACAGGCTTATTATAATCTTGTGCAAATACTCTGCTGATATTTGTGATATATGCAGAATAAGCAATCTGAATAATTGCTCTAATTAGTTGGCAACTCCCTTCCCTCACCCTCTTGGAAAGCAGTCCTGTTTACCTGTCTCCACCCAAATGAAAGTCAAATTTTTCACAGAATCATCAATGTAGAAAGAGACTTTCAAGATGATCTAGCCTGACTGTCAACCCAGCACCATCATAATCACACCTAAACCCTATCCTGCTGTCTGCTGCCCTGGGCAACGTATTCCAATGCCTGTCCACTTTTTCAGTGAAAAACATTTCTAATATCTAATCTGAACCTCATCTGGCACTACTTAGGGCCATTTCCTCTCATCCTGTTAGAAAGGACTGCCCCAAATACTGAGCCCTGGGGAACATCACTAGTGACCAGCCACCAACTGGATGTAACTCCATTCACCACCACTCCCTGGGCCTGGACATCCAGCCAGTTTTTCACTCAGTGAAGAATGTACCCACCCAACCCAATTTACCCAGGAGAATGCTCTGGGAGACAGGTCAAAAGCTTTACAGATGTCTAGATAATATCCACAGCCTTTCCCTCATCCAGTAAGTGGGTCACTGGTCATGGAAAGAGGTCAGGTTGGCCAAATAAGACCTGCCTGTGTAAACTGATGCTGGCTGGGCCTGTTCCCCTGGTTGTCTTGCACATGCTATGTAGTGACTCTCAGGATGATCTGCTCCATGACATTTCCCAGTACCAAGGTCAGGATGACCTTGTTTCCTGGATCCTCCTCTGACTCTTCTTGTAGATGGGTATTCCATTTGCTAATTTCCAGGCAACAGAAACTTCTGTGGTTAACCAAGACTGCTGGTAAATGATTGAAATAATTGGCAAGTTTTTGGCAGCTCCCTTCTTACTCTTGGGCAGGCACATCCGATCTTGGCCCCTAGACTTGTGGTGTCTAACTGGCATGACAGGTCACTAACCATTTTCTCCTGGGTTGTAGGGGCTTCACTCAGCTCCCCATCACCAACTTCCAGCTCTGGGAGCTGGATATCCTGAGGACCAGAGGTTTTAGTGTTAAAGACTGAGGCAAAGAAGGCATTAAGTACTTCAGCCTTTTCCTCATCCCCCACTATATTTCCCCCTTCATACAGCAAAGGATTGAGACTCCTTAGCCCTCCTTTTGCTGTCCAACAAATTGTTTTTGTTGTCTTTAACTTCAGTGCCCAAAGTAAGTTCCAGTTTGGCTTTCTTTCTAATTTTCTCCTGCATAATCTCAAGACATCCTTGTAGTTACCCCCCTCCTTCCAGAGGTGAGACACAGTCCTTTTTACCCTGAGTTCCAGCCCAAGTTCCCTGTTTAACCAGGCTAGTCTTTGTCCCTGACAGCATATGGAGACAACTTGTTCCTGTACCTTTAGGAATTCCTCCTTAAATCTTGCCTGTCCTTCCTGTACTACTTTGCCTTTCAGGACTGACTCCCAAGGAACTCTGTCAATCAGTCTCCTAAGCAGTCCAAAGTCTGCCTGGCAGAGGTCCAAGGTGGCAGTTCTGCTGGTGCCTTTCCTTACTTCACCCAGAATTGAAAACTCCATCATTTTGTGGTTGCTGTGCCCAAGGTGGCCACTGACCACCACATCACCCATGAGTCCTTCTCCAGCTGATAGTAAGTTTTCTTCCACTCACACCAGGAATCTCCTAGACTGCCTCCTCTCCACTGTGCTGTATTTTCAGCAGGCATCTGGCAGGCTGAAGTCCCTCACAAGTACAAGGGCTGGAAATTGAGAGACTTCTGCCAGCCTCCTGTAGAATGCATAATCTGCCTCTTCATGGTTGCTAGCAGGTCTGTAACACACTCCTACAAGGACATCTGCAATGCTGACCTTCCCCCTGATCTATACCCACAGGCACTTAACCATGTCAACATTCTAAATTCTGTTTAAATGGGATTAGCCTTCTGCTTATTCACAGTGTGGTTCAGCTCCCAGTGGTGCTAATAGGAGTCCTTCCCCTGACTTCACTGGGAACTGTGTGAAGCATCAGTCAATATCAACTGCATCTGCTCAAATCAATAACTTTTTACATTTAGATCTATAAATAGCTGTTGTAATAATTACTGGTTACTATCACAACTGTAGGTTTGAACCAGCAGTTTAAAATCTAGATTAAATTTTCTACTGACTCAACAGTGAAAGAGTCACAGAAAATATTTTAACTCATAAAGGATGGAAGGATTTTGTTCAGCAAACGACGTCTGCCACCATTTCCAGCAGCCCCTTTCCTTTCTCTGCTAAGTAGCCTTTGCAAGGAGTCAACTGATACAATATTAATGAGCTTATAAAAACTGCTGGGATCACAGGATTTTGTAAAACATGGGACTATTGCCTCTTGGAATTTTGTCTGAGGTATTCCCACTTTAGAGGTTTGTGACCTGTACTTCTCCAGGTCCTGGTCAAACTCAGAGCTGCTGCTTCTCTTGTAATTGCTTGAATCCCTCAACTACTACTGCTGCCACTGCAGGCATCTTTCTTTCACACAGGATAGATTCTCTGGTCTTTTCCATCATCTTATTTAACTGGATGAATTCCCAGGTATCCTTTCAGCAACCAAGGATACACTCCTTTTCTACAGAGGCCTTTCTTCCAGACCTGCGTAACCACCCAAAATGGACTGGTACCAGCTTTGTGCCAAGCTGTTGCTTGTCTCTGGTGGAAAATGTGTTGGAAAGGAGATTGCAAAATTCCTCTGTTTTCAGAGAGGTGCTGCTGAGTGTTCATGCCAGCATTTTTGCATGCTTGCTGTGTGGGACGAACTGCAAAAGTTAAAAATGAGACGGGAACAGCATAATCCTCCCTATTCGAGATCTAGGCTAGAACAGAGTACTTATGCTGGCAGCTATGATAGCTGTGCTGGCTGTCAAGTTTCATATCCTGGGTTTCAAAAGCTCTTGGTATAGTCAGTACATGTCAGCCCTTTCAGGTGGTGGTGGTTCAGATCACTGACAGCGAAGTGTGACGCTGCCTGGCAGTGCCTGCTCTGAGCCATCCCAGGAAGATTCCCCTCTTTCCTTTGACTGGAGAGGGTGCCTGGGGTCTCATCTGTGCTCCTGACTAGTGGTGAGCAATGTGTATATTTGTCATTTCTCAAACATCTCAGTGTAAAACCCCCATAATTTGGGGTCTAAGAGACACAAAAGAGGGACAGGTAGACAAATTCTGTCATCTCAATAGGCTGATATGTTTGGTGCAAGTCAGTCATCTGATCCGTTTCATTTTGGCTTGAAAGCCTCCAGCAAGTTAGCTGGAGTTAGTTCTTGAGTGAATGCCATAGAGCTGAATGACACAGGCAAGATGATAAATTCTTCAGACAAGTGGTAGCTTTTCAATAAAAGCTAAACTGCCATTCTCCTTTCCAATCCTGTTTAATTTAATCCAGATTTGAGAAATCTAGTTGAGGAAAATAAGTGTTTACTGTGGGTTTTAATTTATGAACCTGGAATGTGGATCTTTTTGTCCTTAACAAATGGACGCCAGGCTACTGAGCCTAAGACTTTGCAAGATTGTGCAAAGAGTGGATAGGGATTAGTAAAATGTTTATTGATTAAAGTCATATTTTAGCTGAAGTGTTGTTGCTCTTTATTAAACCGTACTTTGAAGTAGCATTAAACTAAATGTGCTTATATTCCATGAGTTCCTAATGCTTTATGTTTTATCTCTGCTTAGAAGATGGAAATCAGCCTTGGCTCTGTGGTGATTTCTTCAGTCTGGCAGATGTGTCACTTGCTGTCACATTACATCGCCTGAAGTTTCTGGGCTTAGCAAGAAGAAACTGGGGGAATGGAAAGCGGCCCAACTTGGAAGCTTATTATGAGCGTGTCGTGAAGAGAAAAGCATTTTACAAAGTTTTGGGACACGTCAACAATATATTAATCTCAGCTGTCCTGCCAACAGCATTCCGTGTGGCCAAGAAAAGGGCTCCCAGGGTTCTTGGCACCACCCTGCTGGTCAGCATGCTGGCAGGGGTGGGTTATCTTGCTTTCCTGTGTCTTCGGAAGAGATTTGCCAACATGGTGCTATCGATTAGAACCAGGCAAAATTATTTTTAGACCTTGTCTGTCCCTGGTGGTGAGTGGAGGGCGTCTCTGCCCCCCAGGAAAATATCTTCAATAAAATATAAACGTAGAAGAACGATTATGTCTGTGAATTAGAACATTGCCACAGAGTAATCATCTCCTGCTGCTGTTTAATTGGGTTGGCAGTACTGAGATATTTTTCAAAAATATGTGTTGGGGGGATGACAAAGGAAAGAAGAGATGTACTTTTCAGCCAAGGGCCTATAACTGTGACAGTGCTTTGTTAAAGTGGTTATTGTCTCCTTTACCCAGTAGCTGACCTAATTAAAATGCTTTTATTTAATAGATATGCAGCAATGTGACAGCTTTTCATTGTAGATGAAATGCATTATTGTGCAGAAACCAGCATTGTAAAAATACTGAAAATAGCTCTTACTTTTAATGCTCAGAGTAAGATTTAATTGGAACATTGTGCCTGTTCTGTACAGGAGCAAGTTTCTTTATACTGATTATTGTCTGTTGATTTGCAGTTGGACCTTTAGGAATATTTTAAAAAGTAATCTTGTGAAGCCACTTTTGTCAGTGTATGTTCATGCAGCAGTACAAGAAAAGACCTGAAACAGGTAAGAACATCAGTGATTTGTGTATCACACAAGTGAAATTCTCCAGAGGCATCACTGGACAACAGATACTAGAATTTTGCTGAAATGCAAATGGGAGCAAAACACCTGACACTTGTCTTTCTAAAGCCTTTTGGGCTCAGCCACAAACTCTGGCAGAATCAAATCAAACTATCTTGGTGCACTTTTGCTGCTTTCTTTGGGGTGGCTTGATACAGTGGCCTCCATATGAGTGTCTTGTATACCCTTTAGTGTTTCACTCTGAGCACTGGCTATTTTTGCACACTTCTTGGCAACATTAGCTACTGCACTTGTCTCTATAAAATGCTTGCCCACAGCGTGCCACAGTCAACTAGAAAACATATGCAGAGCAATGCCTTTTTGTATAAGTAATTAAAATGAGTTCACTATCTATCAGTCTGGTTAGGTAGCCTAGATTGAAGGTAAAGCTGTAATTTAGCAATCTGTTTACTTATGGAGAGGGGTCATGTTGATGGTAAGTGAAAAATACAGAAAGTTTGGAGATGATTTGTACTGTTGATTTTTTTGCAAAACTGCCTTCTTGTAGCATGGAGGAAAGGTGTAGAAAAACAATTTGATTACTTCCTACTACTCAACAGATGCTCTGAGCTTTATTAGTTTTGAATTGAGCTCCCATTTCAACAAGAAAGGTGCATTTACCTGAAAGTAGACTTTGAATAATTTTGCAGCAAAAAAAGCATTTGGGAAGGGCTGAAAATTCTCATGACAGTTTAATATGACTTTTGTATGCTTGATGAATGTTTGAAAGCCTCAGAGTTTTGTTTACAAGTTGTACATAGATGCAACAAACAAAGCATAGCTTTAAATGTTTGCCTATCAACAACCAGTGCTAACAGGCCTAAGTACATTTTAGGTCCAGTGCTGGTGGCTGTGGTCTCTCTGCACAATTGCATTTAGGTGTCAAGAAGATCATCTCAAGTTTTCTGGAGAGAGCTGAGGTAGTTTCTGTCTGAGTAGTCTCACCATCTAACAGATATCAATATGGATAAAATTATTGGATACTCCTGCTTATTATTTAATATTATGCTACTTGTCTAGCAAAAGTAGGCCTAAATCTCATTACTCCTTTTCAGTAATAAGAAACATCTTACCTAGGAAATAATGCTCTTTTTTATTTGTAAAAAAGACAGTTTTATATAATTCTATTTCATGATCCAGTGGTTCTCAAGAACTTGTTGAATTAAATGTGCTCTATTTGGAAAAGCTTTATTATCTCTAGAGTGGGTTGAATCCAACAATGCTATTAATGTACTGGCAGCTTTAACTGAATTTGTTGTTTGTATGTTGCAGTTCATCTGCATTTACTTGTAGCTATCAAATTCCACTAAGTTAATAAACACAGACTTAGACCTGTAACTTAATGCTTCCCTGGCATGTATTTCTGTCACACCACCTGTAAAATGTAATTTGATCAAGTCACAGTAAAATTAAATATATATGACTTCACCTTCTTTAGAGTGAAGTGACCACCAGATGTCAGTGGTCCTCCAGGACTCTGCTCTGGTGTGCCTCTGAGGCAGGAAAACTCTAGTTTTCACAGAGAAAAAGTTTGTGATCTCAGCATAAGAGGGTTGTGAGCACCCTCATTGTGCTAGCAGTCTCTCCAGAGCTCTGGAAACAACTGCGTGGTTCTACCACAGGTTTGTTCTCTGACACCTGCCACTTATGCTTGTGTAGTTTCTATACTGGGTAAACGAGAAGCCAAAGTTGACTTAATATTTCACATGGAAATGAAAGTTACTGAACCGCAATTAAACCTGCCATCTGCAAGAATAAGCGTGGATAAAACTTTTACTGTGGAAAAGTTTGGATCCCTGATTTGATTCATGTCTGTTAGTTCAACTGTTCAGTATCCTACCTATTTTCACTGCCCTGAAGTACTCTGTGCACTGATTTCTGTACAGGTGGCAGCAAAAGGCTTAGCCATGATTAAATTCCTCAAAATAGGATGAGATTTAGAAGCACACATGCTGCATTTGGCTCTTTGTGCAGGAGAGCTTTTGTGCTTGTAAAGTTTCTTTTCAACCTGGCTTATTTTCTTTCTGGTAGCTCTGTATACTATTTTGGTTGGGTACTGAAGCCATCTTCTAGTTTTCATTTACTATTTGCTCTCATATGGTGCATCAGATATATTTCATATCTTTATGGCGGACCTGCACAATAAACATCGATTCTAAAACCACTTTCTAGTCTGGTTTATATCTCCTGTGTCAGTAAAACAAAGCACATTTGAGAATTACACATTATTGCTGTAAGGACTGATGCTATTCAAGGAGAGAAGCACTTGAACACTTTTTAAACCAGTTTAAAGATTGCCTTGCATATATATGAAAAAAGCAGTAACAATATTTTCTTTGGCTGTCTGTCTGAGCTGTATATGTATGAGGTCCAACAGAAGCTATTTGATAAAGTTAAAAAAAAAAGTAAAAAATAAGGAGGGCAAGCAGGTTTTTTGCTTTCTATTAATAAATAAAAAAAAAAAGAAAATCCAACCCCACTTGGCCTTTGCGTGAGTTCATGATTCATTGTTGAGTTGCAGCAGCTGGGGCTCCTTTCTGTAGGGTGCATGACAAGCACATAAGCTGTGTTCACACTGATGTTGTCTTTGGTGAGACTAAATGTGTGTCAGTCTGGCCATAAACTAAGCCCCCATTTTTTTTCTTGCACTGTAGGAGTCTGTATTGGTCCTCCTTCCTTGTTAAGCAGAGGAATAAATAACAATACATGAGGCTTGTGTGCATTGCCTCTCAGTATCTTGAAAGTCAGGGAAGCTGCTAGGATAAGTAGACAGCTGGTAGGGTTTGAGTTCCAGGAGATTGTGACACCTGTAGTCTGTGCACCAGCACTGAAGTAGCCTTATGCTTTAGCATTAATCAGAAGTGTGCACAGAGCTCTTGCAGTGGAAAGCTTATGTCTAAACAGACAAGAGGCAAGAGTGAATACAAAGTAAGTACAGTAGGTATAAATTCCTTGTCCAGATTCACAAAGCCATACATCCACTTTTGCATGTCACATTTTTAAAGCCATATTTTACTTAAGTCTGAATTTTATGGGAGCAAGGAGCAGTACTAATACTAAGATTTAGAGAGCAGATTGGCATGCCCTAATGCATGAGGATTAGAGAGAGCAGCAGATGGATAGTAGGTGAAAAGTAGTGGGTCTAGCTAGCTGGAGCACACTGTGCTCTGCAATATGGTGTATGACAGATTATTGTTTGCTGAGGCCTCCTTATTATCTCTCTGTTTAGCCAATGTCAGACAGAGGTGTAAGGTTGTGCTTAGGCAATTTATAAGATGTACTGGGGAAGTCAAAAGCATGTAGAAAAAATCCCAAAGAAAATATGCTGGGTTTTGTTGCCTCTTTTCTTTATAAAGAAAGTTTTAGTTTTGGTGCAGTACCAAGTCATAAAGTCAGGCACTCAAAACTCAGGAAATTCCAGAAGCCAGAGTTCTTACAATGCTGTTAACTCACTCATACAATACTTTAATAGCCTTTTTATTTCTGTTTTTCTTTCTAAGTTGCAATCATGGTGCTTAATTTAATGTGAAGTTAAAAATGTTGCACCATAAAATAGGCTGTGGATAAGCTTAGTGCTATGGGAAGAATCTGTTGGAATTTGCAGAGCTGAAGGCCTAACTCTTTCTGTTCTTTACATCAGCATTTGTATTTGCTACAGTTTTAAATACTCATAAATAATTATATAAAAGTGTATTGTGTAAACTAACACATAACAACATAAATCAGTATGAATCTACTTGAGATATTCTGATATTCTATATACATATACAGTATAGTATCCCTATTTTTCTCTTTCATATTTCATTTGCTAAAAACAGCTAACTGACATTATGTATTTTACTGTATTACTCACCTTTATAAAATAAAATTGCATTTATAAAGGTAAAATTATGAAAATGTCATGTAATTGTAGAATCATGCAAAGTTCTGGGTTGGAAGGGACTTTAAAGAGCATCCAGTTCCAACTCCCCTGCCATGAGGAGCTGTGTTCCCTTTTTCTTATTTACTCTGATGGCATTATAAGGGTATTTGAAAACATTGGTTACATCATGACTGTAGGGACTTGAGAATATACACAAACATATTTGGTGCTTCATGTTAGCTGATCATCCAGATCAGAATCTGAATGCTACTGCATTAGACTGAATAGAAAGCTTTAGCTGATGAGAAACATCCTGAAAATTGCTCATTTAAGGCTTGTTTCAGAAAGGTTACCTAACTTCAAGTGTTTAAGCAGATGATGCCTGTGTTTCTGTAAGCAGCAGAAAACAGAGCATTCATAGGGCCAGGCCAGATGTGAGGGGACCACTGGTTCTGTCACCTGCTGGCTGAGCTATTCACCTTACAGAAAGTGGAATCCTTCTCCCCCACTTTGTATTGAAACTGGTAAAGCTCAGCAGTAGAGACAAGAACTCCTCCCTCACACATACAGGCCCTGTGCAATAATTTGCAGAGTCAGGCTCCCTCCTTCTCAGCACAAATCACATCTGCCTTTACAGAAATCAGGCCATTCCTTTGACAGAAGGTAGTTTGGACATGTGGAGGCTGACTGTCAGTCACTCAGCCACTTGATGGGGAGCAGGGCCTGCCACACATCTTCCTCTGCCAGCTATATTTAAAAGCCAGCAGCACCTGGCAAATGTCAAGCTCTTGGAAAGGATGTCTTTAGGTACCTAACACAGGTTTGGGGAAAGGAAGGAATTCCAGACTCTGGAGCCTAATTGAAACCAAGGAAAAACTATCCAGAGAAGTTCCATCACTGTAACTTGTGGTCCAAGCTCTTTGTGGCTTTTCTGCAGGTGGAGAGGCTTTTGGATTGCTGCTTCTGAGGATATATTGTTGTAACTCACTTAAACTATTTAACTGAATTCAATGAAAGGAAGAAGAAATATCTGTCTCTGTTGAATACTTGGTGAAGCCAGCTTCCTGATACAGATATTTAAGTTGGATCACTGTTCAGACAGGTAACATAAAAGCATATGTTTTGAACTATGTAACTCTCCTCAAACACCTTTACACAAGCCTAGACACCAAACTAGAAAAATTCAAATTAGAGGTCTGGATTGCACCCCAGAGTCAGAGGCAGTAAAAAATAGAAAGAACTATTGTTTGAATTTTTAGGTCTTCAAACAGAAATACTTCCAGAGACAAAGCTCTCACAGGAAGTCTGTGCCAGATGCTCTTTGTCCAGATTTTGTGCCTTAAGAATTTGTGCACCCTTCTATTGTTCTGAATTAAAGACAGCTCTAAAACACAGAATCCACTAAAATTTACAGAGGAAACAAAATTGGCTGATGTTGCAGTAATGGAGGTATCAAGATTTCAGTTTCTAACAGAGAGCCAAATTCAGATCAGGAATGAGTCATTGCTACAAAAAATTTAGTGGTGCATCCACTTACATGGGATCTGAATTTGATTTTAAAGTCGTTATGCCATGAATCACATTTTACAACTTTGCCTTGACAAGTTTTGTTTTAATCAACCTATTTGTTACAGAGACAATGAAAGCTGTACGATATCTTTCTGAAACAAAGGAAATATGCATAACTTGAGCTTTTAAAAGCTATGTAAGCTTTTTATATGGGCAGTATATACTGAGTCAAAATTTTTGGAATATGGAGTTATTTTTGGAATAAAGAATTCTTTTAAAACAAGTCCAAGAATGTATGTTTAGGATTTATTCCAGAACAGCATCATAAATTTTTTATTCTTTGGATTTGAAAGAGAACCAAAAATCTATAGCTGACTTAATTTTTCTGTTGTTAACTGCCAATTATAACTGTGATACAAGGAAGCTTCAGCAAATAAAAAGATAGCAGATTTCTCTCTTATGTGTATACATATATATATATATATATATATATACACACATACACACATTATATGTATATTATGTATATGTGTATATATATAATATAGAAAAAAACAACTGTGCTTATTTAATTTTCTTAGGTAAAGCATATTGGATAAGAGTTCTGCCTCTTGTGTGTTGTAAGACATTAACAGTGTCTTTTTCATGCAAAGTAAGAGATGGAAATATTCCCAACGTGGCTGGCAGAACAACGACATTGGCAACATTGGCTGAGACTGCAGTTCCACACCCATAGCAGCCCACAGAGGTGAAAGTTCAGCAGCAACTGAAGGAGGCTCATTGCAATCCAACAGCCTTCTGTGACAAGTGGGAGGAGAAGCAAACCAAGCTTCAAACCCAATGCAAGGAGTGGCTGTGCTTGAAGTCAGAGGTCCCTCAAGCTGGTTGCAGATAGATGCCAAGTGTGCTCCTAGCATCTCTATCTAACTTGGGATGAGAGAATACCTTGGTGTTTACACATTATCAACAACTGTACCAGTTGTCAGTCCAGGGGTAATATATTGGAGGAAACTTACATATGGAGTTCTGCAATCAGGAGAAAGTTTTTGCTTAAATTTGTATAGAAAATTAATTGAAGATGTATTTGTGAAGAAAAGCATATTCATACCCTGCTCACAGCAAGAAGTAATTCTGAAATATGGTCTTCAGCCTTATACTTTACACTGACATGCTTCAGCACCATGATGGTATGGGAGAGAAAAGGGACATGGAAGGTAGTAATGGAGACTCAGAAAGGACTTCTTGGTGGGAGGAAGGAATATATCTACAAATATCTAAAAAAATCTATATCTATATTTATATCGATATACATTTTTATATATAAATATACATGAGATTTTATATTAACATATACTGATACTCTAAGGTTTATGCTTCATTTGGTTTTGTTAGTTTGGCTTTTAATTAAAAAATAAACCCAAACATGATAAAGTGCTAAACTGCAATGAGTGCATTGCTGTTGAGAGGGAATGCAATCACAAGATGTTGTCTGTTGATGAAGGAGTAGAGACTTTGCTTTCTGTGCATGAGAGTTTATCTGAACACCTCTGCTGTGGATGAAATATGTGAGGAGACAAGCATTATTATTACATGGTTCATTGACTCATTCAATAATGATTCTGTTTAACAAGAGATTCTGTACTTCAGTGACAGCTGAAAACACTAATTCAAGATAGCAGTAATTTCCCTGCTTGCCTCCATTAACAATTTATTAGGTATTACCAAATTTTATGTTTTTTAATGTATTATAATTAATCTCACCACACGACCTTGCCTCAAAAGTAGTTTTGTTCTCCTACACTGCAGTCCTTCATCTCATGTTTGTTTGTACAGGACTGATTCTAATCTGGGCTGTTTGCTGTATAACCTGCAGTTCCCCAGGCTCCTGCTGGCTGTGGGCACTTTGTGTAATGTTTCATCCCAGAATCATAGAATCGTTTAGGTTGGAAAAGACCTTTAAGATCATTGAGTCCAACTGTTAAACCACTACTGCCAAGTCCACCACTAGGCCATGTCCCTGAGTTTAACACCTACATGTATTTAAATACTCCCAGGGATGGTGACTCAACTGCTTCCCTGGGCGGTCTGCTCCAGTGCTTGACTACTCCTTCCATGAAGAAGTTTTTCCCAATAGCCCAAGAAGCTCCCTAGTGCAACTTGAGGCCATTTTCTCTTGTCCTATCACTTGTTCCTTGGGAGAAGAGACTGAACCCCACCTTGCTTTGCTGCCACTTCCTTTCAGGTAGCTGTAAGTCCTCCCTGAGACTCCTTTTCTCCAAGCTATACAACTGCAGCTTCTCCTCGTAAGACTTGTCCTCCAGACCCTCTACCAGCTTCACTGCCCTTTTCTGGATATGCTCCAGCACCTCCGTGCCTTTCTTTTATTGAGGGACCCCAAAATGCACACAGTATTAAAGGTGTGACCTCACCAGTTCCAAGTACAGAGGGATGATCACTGCCCTAGTCCTGCCAGCATCACTATTTTTGATACAGGTCAGGATGCCATTGGCCTTCTTGGCCACCTTGCTTGCTGAGCTCCAGAAAGCAAAGAATTTATCAAGCTTTATATGCTCTGAACCGTGGTTCTTGGTAATAGTAGCTGCTTGGCATCAGCTGTAATTGATGCCACAGATACTTTTGGTCCTGACTAGCTTTCCATGAGGAAAACATATGCATATTTTCAACTTATTTCAACACTTTGGACTCCAATTCCACCACTTATAAATAAAACTGCACATTTTATGTGGTAATCTGCAAAAGAAAATAGCAAATTTTCAGACATTAAATGACAGAGATACATTTAATATCATGAATACTTCATCTGTAATACAATGGTCTGCTTGAGGCTGCCTGTTAGAATTAATCAGTTTACTTCTCAAAACCTGTGAGAACTTACAGCTCTCACCTGACTCAGTAAGACTGTGGGAAGTTAGGACCTCTGGATCAGATCCATAGTTATGTCCACAGTATGATATATAATGTGGTCCATGTAGACAGAATCAGGTCATTTTCAAATGTAAAATTCCTTAAACCAATTGCTTATATGGGCATATCTGAGAGAGCACAGTCTGGCAGGGATCAGTAGATGGGTGATTTACCCAAAAGCAGACGTTTCACTTTACACAAATCTGTGGAAATTTTTATTTCTTTTATAGTTGCACTAACTTTTTTTGTGGTTTGACTCTCATATTCAGAAGATCTTAACACAATATTAAACCTTTGCCAGGTGATTCACTGGGTAGCAGTTGTAAACTTTTTTATCCATGGATCTTACTCAACTCATTTAAGTGGTCTGATTAGGAAATATTTTAAAATACTTAGCAATAGTATTTCAATCATTCTGCCATTGTTCCAGAACATCACCTAGTGGAAGGGTCTACTGCAGTGCAAATTCTTACTTCTCTAGTTTGTACTTTAAAAATTTTCACTTCTGCACTTGCAAAGAAATCTTGAACACAGGATAGATTAAAAAAACCCCAAGCACCAGAAGAGATAGTTAGCTGTTTGGGAACATAAATGGACTCTTTCCTCAAGCTGGAGGAAAAGTCAGTAAGCTCCTACAGGTGCGATTTTTTTTTCTTTATTTTAAATGTGAGACAGCTAAATTTCAGATGAGTGCAAGTGGTGGAATTTTCCTTTCTAGCTCAGACATGCCAAATGTTTAGGGAGTTTACTTGCCTACACTTGAATTTTTGCTGATGAAGTGTGGTTACTGTGCTTCATGGAAAGGAGCTCAGTACAAATCCATGGCTTATGGTCAACAGTGTTTGGGTAAGACATTTGCATAATTTTCTCAAGTGTCAGTGACTCCACACTGTTTACCTAAGTAGCTTTAAGAAAACACTAGATGATTTTCCAAATGGTAGTCCCTCTGTTAGAATATGAACCTTAATGGCCACATTTAAAACAGGGAGTTTTTATATATTATAAACTATTTTTCCTTTAATCTCTGGAGTCTGAATGATTTGTTGTAAAAAGAGGAAGAGAAGGTATGGTTCCTGAAAAGCTTTTTTTCACGACCTGTAACAGAAAAAGGACAACTGAGAAGAATGAATGAATAGCCTCTGCTTCATAATTTCGACTAAAAGTATCTTCTGATAACCTTTGTCATAACTAACAAGAGCAAGAGATATTTTATTCCATGAATTGGGCCTAAATCCTTAAGCTATTAGTTAATACTGCTTGCAATTTGGCCTTATTTGGATACTTCCTTGTATTTTGAAGACACTAGAGAGCTTTTGATCTGCCTGGAGTGATCTTGATGCATTTTTTTCTTCTTCCTCAATACAATAGTTGACATCCTTAGCATTGTCAGCCCTTTTCCCTACATTCGTTTCCAGGGAAAACATAGCATAGACTATGAAAGTACTGAAATGTGCTTCCTTAAATTCCCATCTTTGTGTTCTTGTGAAACTTATGTCTTTCACCCTTTTTTTCACAAGCCTTTGTAAAAGTCCATTTCAAGGCCATACCCAAGTCCTTCTTCAGTTGTGGAGATTGAAGATGTAAGTTTTTGAAAACATGGCCTCCTAGTTCATACTCAGAAAAGTCTTGGCTCTTTGCACAGGTTACTTTGAAAACTGCTACCATGGAAGAAACCTGTTTCATTTATCATATAAAATCACCTCCTCCTCCTTCTCCTTCTCCTTCTCCAAGAAAACTTGTCTGTTATCAAAATTTACTGCCAGTTTGTGTCTTAAAATAAATTTGGCTTTTTGCCCCCCATCTTTCATTGCAAAAATAATCATAACCTTGGTTTTCTGATGATTAAAATTTTGAAACTAAGGTTATTTCCAAATTTCATAGCTCAGTCATACACAGTTGTCCTTGGGTGCCACTAATGTTGTTACACTTTAAGCAAGTTTTCCTTCTTCCTGGTATATATTCACATTATGTATCTATATGCAATAATTGCCCTATAAAAATAGCAGAACAAAATAATAGAGTAAAAGTATTAAACTGATATATTTTACGGAAGGAGAAAAGAAAATTTCCACAGGATGCCCTACCCCAATAAATATTTCTCCAAGGGTGAGATTGTAAGCAAATACCAGTACTTGGAACCCTTGCTTTCAAAGTGTGTTTACTAACTAAAAGTCTGTTACACAGGAGGACACAAGTGAGAGCAGTATTCAGTGCAAAGCCAGCATTTTCAGTAACATAGTAATAAAGTTAAAATACTTGTAAAAAAAAAAAAAGAAACCAACAGAAAACAAAATAAAACTAACCCACAAAACCCTTAAAAACCCTCTTAGAAAAACAGTTCAACACAAATGAATTCTCTTAGCAGTGATAAATAAATAGTGATTTCATGACACTGTTTATTTACTGTCATTGAGATTTTATCTTGGATCAAAATATGTAAACAAACACACAACTCCAGCAGTTTTGGAATTAAATACAAGACTGGTATTAAAACTATAATTCCTGTTGATACAGAGTATAATCCAGCCAGAAGCTTAAATTAAGGTTGAATCATAAGCCATCCGTACTGCTATAAACACCCTTGCTGTATGTACAAACCCAGTCACAAAAGAGTAATTCTTGTTCTATTCTGATTTTTGTTAGAAAAACACATTTACTCATTCCATTTATTTCATCTTGTTCTAATTATCCCCACAATGTGATCATTCACAAAAGGCATTCTTGACCATGAAGAAAACTGTGATGAATTATTGAAATAAAAATTGTAATTTCAGAGTCTACTTTTGAAAGCTTCCCTCTGGCCCAGAAGATGACATCATGTGTCAGTGACATTGGCAGCTTTGGAGTACTGTACACCAGCCACGACAAAATAGTTTCAGTCTTAGTTTAGCAATAAATTATATTACTATGTAATTAATTTCCAGATTATCAAAACTCATTAATACTTCTCAGTAATCCCTCCTGAGGCCATGGGGCATCAGCTGGGACCACTGAATAAGCATGAACTGCTCAGGAGTCTTGAAGCACAGGCTGTGGAGAATTCCTCCATAAACACAGCAGGAGCTGGGTGACCATGGGAGAACCATGTGCCTGAGATAGGTGATCATGGGACAACCATGCTCCTTTGCTTGATCCCACCATTAAGAAAGTGTTTTTTTCTTTTGCTCCTCAGTTTGGCCATTTTATAGATGCTTTGCTGGCCATGAGTGGCAGGGTGTGGGCAGCAGGAGGCTGTGGGGGCCATGAACTGCCCTGTGCCAGCCACAGATGGTTCTGGAACTGGCATGAACCTGGTGAGTGCCACTGGTGTGTGCTCCAACTTTGAGCAGCTGGAGGAGCCCATGGGCCCCCCAGCAGGTGTATTTTGGAATCAGAATGGAGTGCTGCTGTGGGGGACCATATGTACATCCCCAAGGGACTGTGGCAGCAGGCCACCAGTGCTGGGGCAGGGACACTCCTGAGTGACTGTCATCAGCACAACAGAGAGAGCTCTGCAGGAGAAGGCTGTAGATGTGTTTCTGGCCAGGGTTTTCTACTTCTGCAGCCTTGCAGACACTGTGCCTGGTGACTCGTGTGCTGAATCCCTGCAGCCAGTGGCGCAGCAGCTGCAGGATCCATCACCTTGTCCCAGTCTCCACTGCCCTGGTGTCATGTGTGCTAACCGAGAACTGGCCAGAGCACACCAGGCTGAGTTTCTCACTTTGGTGGAGAGCACTGTTTGGGCCAATGGATCAGAAATTCTGCCCTTAGAGCAAGCAAATCAAACTCCAACAGGTCAATGCACGGGCAATGAGCTTTGCTCAGGATTGAATTTAATGTAATGGGTTAAAAAGTGCAGGTCAGGCTCACAAGAAGAGGCATGTCTGGCAAGGAGCTCGTTGTCAGAAAACAGTTATCACTGTTAAGTGTATGGATGAATAGCAAATTAGTGCTTCTCCAGTTCTTTTGCTGTGCCAAGACATTCCCGCTTGGCTGTAGAAGGGAAGAATGCTTTTCCCTAAAAGGTATTGAGAAATCTGCACAGCATGGCTTCATCTTCGAATACTTAAGATTTAATAAAATACAGAAGTAAAGCACATTTATTATCTGTACATCATTACAGAGTAGGTATAAATATATTTTTCAATATATGACTGTTTTGGAATATCTGCCATTGAACTAGATTGCACTTCAAGAACCTATTCGCATTAAGTATTTCCACTATGGACATTGTGAAATATTTGTTTTTTCAAAGTTTTAGAAAAAACATAATATATTTAACAGTAGAATGTAAAAAAATAGTCTTTGGGTTGGGATTCCTTTGGATACTATGCATTGATGAGTGTGTAAATTTTGGTTTCTTTTTGGTTTGTAGAATAAACATACATATAATCCTTCTCTTCAGAAGGAAAAATTATATTTCACTTTAGTGACATCTAAATAAATCTCATAACCTGCTATTAAAACCCAACTTATGCCTCTATTTCCATTATGCTCAATTTATTATGTACATGGTGCCATTTTCAGTTTTTTACTCCCTGGATTTCTAGCCTTCTCATCAAATTTTTCTGCTAATTGGCACATGACTTGTCCCTTCCCCGGTCCAGTCCTGGTGCCTGGAAAACACCAGACACTGGGATATGGAGCTGTGTCCCTGCTCCTGCCCAATCCAGTGCAGTTGGTTCTGGTTGGGTTATAGCTGGAGCACTCCCTTAGCTGAGGAAGGATGATCTCCCTCCCTATGTGAAAGTTTAAAGAGCAAGTATTGTGCAGTGTTGCAGGTGCAAACACTGTTTCCACTTACAGTAAAATGAAAAAAAATGTGTTTTTTCAATCTGTTTTATAATACACAACTCCACAATAAAAGAAAAATACAGTTAGAAACCTCACATTGTTACATGCCAAATTATCTGCAGAATTGCAGTTATTTTATTGAACTTGACAGGTAAGGAAGAGGGATTTTATTGGTAAAAATACATCTATAATTACATGTATTTTTTCTGATATTAAGTATGGTTACAGCTGCTGCTTGAAAATTCATGAGAACTGCAGTGTTTGAATGAAAAACTGTAGGGCAAGTAAATAACAAATCACTGGAGAATATTTAAAAACATAATTGTGACAGGTCAAAAAGAAAAATCTTTGGACTCATGAATAAAAGGTAGACCAGACAGTACTTTTTAAATGATAAATTTATTATCATGATAATAAAAGATAAAAGAAACTATGAAAGAGATAAGTAAAAGCAAAATGAAAAGACTATCCTACCTTCTCTCTTATTTCATATTTGGTTTTACCAATTTATGTAATCTGATGGAAGACTTAACAAGGTCTATGAATGATCCAAGTCATCAGGCTTAGAAAGGAAACACTAGAGGGATGGTTGCATCACTAGAACATGATTTTGAAATCGAAATATCTTGTTTAGGCCAGAATGGATCATTTCAATATCCCCTGTGGTAGAGCATAAAGCATCAATCTTCTCACCCCCTTCGTTCCTTTCCTCCTGTGATGCAAGTGACATTTGTATCTCAAATGTTTGATTAAACCATTCCCATCTAACTAGCCATAAAGTTTCCAGGAAACAGACAGTCCCTTACTTCCTTTGCTAGCCCATTTTCAGTAGTTAATTGCACTTCTTAAAAATTAAGATCTGAATCTATGCATTTGAAGTGTTTTTTAGATTAGAATCTTCCACATTTAAATAAGTCCAGCTGTGCTTATCATCACTTCAAACCCACTCAGCTGAATGAGCATGAAACCACACAGATGCTTGTCCTTAAAGACAATGACTTCAATGTCCAGGTCAAGCTCTAATATCCACAGAGAGGGATGAGGAGCTGCAAAAATAGTTAATGAATACACTGTGTTGACACGACCGTTGGGATGACTGTTGGGCTCTTTGTTTAGTTAAACACTGGGCTGTAAGAAGAGCAAATGAAGGAAAAAACTGCCAGAGATAAGCCATATCTTGGTAAACATTTAAAGACAGTTACATAACCAAGAGAGAAGAGGGCTTGACCTCCCTCTTAACTCCTTCTAAGGAAAGAAAGCCCAGAAACTGAAAAGAGTCTGGACTGAGAAGGTATCTCACTTGATCTACAGAGCAGATAAGTCTTGAGAAGAGAGGAGAACCAGGCCACGACACAAGCATCTGTTCCAGTATTTGTTATTTTAAATCCCATTTTATGCTTTGTATATGAAAACAAGCCAGTGGACATCAGAGAACTGAGGCTGTATTAGGTCACTCTCTTGTCCTGAACAATGGTCTCAAGCAAATGTCTAGGAAAAAAAAGATAAGATTAGAGGAATGATCCAATGAAAATTGCTCTGAGAAAAGTGGCAGCTGACAATGGCTTGTGGCACAGGGACTTCTGAGGCAGAAATGGTTTCTGTGCCTTTAACACCCCTTGTGAAATTCCTGTCAATGTACATGTCAGTGTCTTCTTACACCTATGTACAATTCTGGCTGTCACTATCCTGTGTCAAGGAGTTTTGTAACTTACACATTTTGTGTATGAACTCTCTCTTTTTGTTTGTTTTGAGTCTTCCAGTTGATGGCTTTAAGGCCCTTCACCCTTGATAGGGAAAAAAACAGTGAAAAAATACTTCAACGTTTGTTGACAGCAGCTTCAAATGCAGAAAATTACTTCAGAGGAGTATCTCTGTCCTTTTGAGGGCCTTTTGGGCTCTAAGCAGGTACTCAGCCAAAAGACAGAGCTGCAAGTTTTATATCAAGTGAGTACTACTTATAGATAGGCCTTAATTGATACATTATATAAGAGTGGAATGTTGGGCTACTCATCACAAAACTGCAAATTCCTTTTTTAGGAGCAGTAAAAACCTGGTATATGGTACATAAAGATATACCCCTTGAGAGACCCTGAAGAGACAGAAGCTTTGAGGACCATTTTTCTAAGAAGCATTTGGACTGGAGAAAGCTGAAAATGGGTTCTTTAATTAACCCCTATTATGAGATCATCATTTGTAGGTAAAAGAAATCCATATTAATATTGGCAATAGAGTATTTGTAATTTGTTTTTATTAATAAAGTGCAATTTTAAACTAGTCTCTTCTATGAGTTGAAGCCCATGGTTTATGATGTAAGGTGAAAATAATGGACTGCTTTCCTCCTTATGACATGTCTCCTAACTCACAGGTAGGCAGCCAGCAGCTCTTGGTTATGTAAGTATAACTTTCCAAAACCCAGTGAAGTTAGCCCAGATTTTCACTAGGAAAACTGGATTAATATGGTCAGTTGAATTCACTCAAGGTGTCAAGGCATCACCTCATCTCACTGTTTCATCAGAGACAGGATTTTCTAAGAGCTCTTTGCAAACTATAGAATCATTTAACAGGCTGATTAATCAGGTGTTCAGACAGTAGCTGCAAGTTCTGTTCTCAGTAAAGATCTGACATCCCTTTACACTAGTTTGAGACTAAATTCTCTCTAATTCCACCTGCAGCTGCCAGCTGAAGCAATCAAGTCCTATGTTGTTTATAGGGAAATGGTTTCTTTATTTTGTGGGTGATAGCTTAAGTCCTTGCAAACAAACCCATACATGTTCTCTTTTCCCATGACAGCTTGAACAAGTTAATGTAACCTATAATAATTTCACTGTATTGTATTTCTCCATGCCTGAATTTTAACATCATAACTAACAAATAACTAACAAAATCCAAGACATGCTTTATTATAAAGTGCAACTTCCTCCCTTTTTTGGAAAGTACACTAGTGTGACATGACCTTGTTTTGTCAGCATGTATTGCCCTTATCCCATTTGCTGTCAGTGTTTATGAATGGAATGGCATTTGGATTTTAAGTAGGAATTTAAGAATGTATACTCTATTGCTAATTGCCAACATGCTGTCCCACTGTATTCTGGGGTAAAAAAATGTAATTGTAGTGCTGTAGTAATTATTTCTGCCATGACATGTGAGAATAACATTAGTTTATGCTTCAAACTTTTCTCCCTTTCTCAAAATTCCCTTTCCTTTTTTTTTTTCCTTTTTCTCATTGACATATCTTATTCAAAGGAAAAAAAAAAAGATATAGTTCTTGTTCTTTTCCGATACTGGGGTGAATTTATTTGCACCTGATTCTTATTAGTCAACTTGATAGCAAGTAACATCAATAGCTGGCAACAAACTGAGTACTTCTATTTCCTTGGAGATAGTTAATGATAGACTTAACTGCTCATGAGGGTAAGGCAATGATCAGATCTTGCTATTAAATTGAAAAATTACTTCACTTGTACTTTCTGTACCTTTTGTGGGGATAGAAAACTTCATAAGCAATATATCAATATATCAAAAGTCTAAGGTGACATGGGGAAAAGCCAGTTTGGAATTGGTGTGGGTGACTGCAAAGAATTCTTCAACTTTTTTTCTTCCATGTTTTCCTTTTTAGTCTAAGAACCCTTTGTCTTCCTCTGCTTAACCAAAGAATGAGGCAAACAAGTGAGACTGCAAGTGGTGCATTTATTTTAAGAATGCTTTTTAAGAAGTCCTTTTCTCAAGCTGGATGTTGACTATTTATGGGTTGAAAACAGTGTGTGATTAAAAGAAAATATGTTAGGAATTATATAGTCTTGCTAAATGCTGCAAGGTCAGGATCACACATTTAAGAGATATTTTTCCTCAAATTGTCACAATCTCACTGGTTTTCTTTTCAAGCTGCACATATCCCATGGACAGTAAATGTTTTCTGTCTTCATGTATTCATCTTTAAGATGTTTTTTCCCTCCCAGAAGGGTAAAATTTAAGTAAGTGTAAATAGTTTAAGGTTTAAGATCCCATCCTGAAAGATGCCATGAGAAGCTATAAAATACTTATCTTTGCCATGCAATCTTTACCAGTTTAGATCATATTTTTGAATTGAAGTTATTGTCAATGAAACCAAGCTTTGGTTTAGAAAAACACATAATTTCAGAGCAAAGAGCAGGAACATGTGGTGTTTGACCAGTCAAGGTCTCTGATACTTATCATCAGCAACACTTTCTTGGAGAGAACCATGATAAATGGAAATTCTGCACTGCTTTCCAGGAAGGGTTCAGCTCCTCTGAAGAGGAACATAAGTTCAGAAAGAATCACTGATGAGCCAAGGGAAACATCTGTGGTTAGTTAACATAGTAGGGATTAAACAGAGTAATTGTGAGATGATGATAGAGCAGCGAAATGATTTCAAACCAGAATTTTAATTAAATTCCTTACAGCGAAAGACTTGCAGCTTTACAATCTTGCAGCCTGTGAGGAAACAATGATAAAAAAAAAAGAAACAACAGATAGGGGATTTTCTCAGTCAATTTCTTAATTCATTGTTGATGTGTTTACAGTTTGTACCTACATACATACTGACTAAGGGATTGTGTGCTGGAGATTGCAGTTTCCTAAAATCTCTCCCTAGCAGGACCAATGTGTAACTCAGTCTTTTTTACACCCAGGCCACTATAATCTTCTCTAAGGCCTCATTGTTCGTTTCATTCAAAATATGTATCTACTGTACAGAAGTCTTACTTTACTCCTGAGAAAAGTACTCTTCTTTTTATTCTCTATTTTGCTAGTGTTGCAACTAGTTCAGTATCCTTAATCTGAGATGTGGAAGTGGGAATCTCCTTGGGATGCTACTGTACAAAAAAATAAATGGTCTGAGTACACTTTTTTTTTGCTTGTAGTAGTCTTGCTTCACATACACTTTGAGATTTCCTCCGTTTTTGCTTTCCATTTATAATCTTCTTTTCCTATAACCTTTGAGTTCAGTAATCACTATTTGCTGAGGTTTTTGCAACCAAGTGATGGTTGTGTCCTAGAGCTTCCAGGACTCTATCTGGATGAAGTTACAGTGCTTGCATATCGCATCAGCTGAATGGCAGCACCATTCTGGGGAGTGTTCCCAGCCAATCGCAAATGCAAACTGAAAAATGCCCTCAAACTCTGATGAAGATCTGCTCAGTTGGTCAAAGCGTGGTGCTAAATGTGCCAAGGCTGTGGGCTCAATTCCTGGATGGGCCATTCACTTAAGAGATGGTCTTTGTGGGTCCCTTCCAACTCAGAATGTTCTCTGATTCTGTAGAAGATGTTCAAGTGAACACCATTAACTGCTCCAAAATAGAGTTTGAAAGTTGCTCCTGGAGTGTTCCAGCAGCTCATGAGAGGTACTTTATTTCACTGAAATGTGGTAAGTGAACCTGGTGTTGGAGTCTTATGATAAAGAAAGTGAGAGTCAGATGGAGTAAGGACAGTCCAGCTGTTTCCCCAACAGGCTTTCTTCCTTGTCAAACCAGAGTATCTAATATGATGAGGGGTGAGGTGAGGATGTTTTTGACTAGTGCATTTTGTCAATCCACACAGTGTTTGCAGCAGAATTCCCACTTATTTATCCTTTTTGGAACATCTTGAAACTTCTGTTATTTTATTCTCATTTAATGAAATGTTCTGCAGAACTGCATGTCCCTTTGTGTCCTGTCCTCTGATGAAATTACCATGCTGGCAATGGCAGATTTTCCCAACAGATCTTTAGTAACAGATTGCAGTCTCCCAGGAGGAAATGCCATTTGCATGTACCATCACTGCTGTTTCATCAGTCTTTTTGCAGTTCATGCATGTGAATGCTACCAAAGAAAATGGTTTAACAGGACACATAACCAACATTCATCTGAACTCACCCATAACATGGCTGTTGTCTATTTTCTGATGATCATGCCTATGGACAGTTGAAGATGGCTCCTTATTTATTTATACATAATGCTAACTTGTGTGATAATTTATAGTAATTGGCTTATTTGAAACAGCCTTGAATTTCATTCTTTTATATGTTGCTGGTTCATTTAAGTTGCTGCTTGTTCTCTGATATACCTGTTAATTTTGTATCCTAAGATCAAAGGAAGCATGAATATGGATACAATGAATGTAATGCACAGTTTCATTACCTGAAAAATTTAAAAAGTGACCACACGGAGATGTAGAGGCTAGAATGTTTAATTTGATGAAGAAGGAAGGGAAATACAAATATACCCCTCTCTTTCTATCCAGTGTTACATGAAAGTATGAGAATCCCAGGTAGGACCCACATTTGTAATGTTGTGAACAATACAACTATAAAAAATAAAACCTTTTTGTTTTCCCTTATCCCTGCATCCTTGACTGTGATCCTGAGCAGGCAGTTCAAGGTTAGCACGGTAGAGGTGACATAAAAATAGCCTGAAATCTGGTATTTAGCTATTTTGTTGGGAAATGTCTTGGCTTGCTTAAGCAGTATGTTTAAGAAAGTTAAAAAACGAAAAATTTTAATCCTTTCCTCCAAATCAGTCTGCTGTAAATTGATTTGTCTAATGTCCCTCTATTAAGGTAAAATTTAAAAAAAAAGGCAATAATTTGTCATCAGGTGACAGAAAGCAAACGTAATGCTCATCTACGAGAAGAGCTGGAATGAAGATCCAGGACACTGTCAGTCTGACCTTAGTGCCAAGGAAGATAACAGAGCAAATTGTTTTGTGTGTCATCACATGGCACATACAGGACAAGGAGATTGGGATCAGTCAGCCTGTGTTTATGAAGGTTTATGAAAGGCAAGTCCTATTTTACCAACCTGATTGGCTTCTATGACAAGTGAGTGAAGGAAAGGCTGTGGATGTTGTTCACCTGGACTTTAGGGAAACATTTGACATCATCTTCCAGAGCATTCTATGGGAGAAAATGGCTGCTCATGGCTTGGAAAGGTGCAGTTTGCTGGCTAAAAAACTGGCTGGATGTAGAGTCCAGAGGGTCGTGCTGAATGGAGTTAATATCCACTTGAATTTTTGTGGGAGTGTAGATCTGCTGGAGGGCCAGAAGGGTCTACATGGGCTGGATCAATGGGCCAAGGCTAATTGTAAGAGGTTCAACAAGGTTAAGTGTTGTGTCCTGCACTGGGGTCACTACAAGCCAAGGCAGTCCTAGAGGCTGGGGACAGTGGCTGAAAGGCTGCCCAGTGGAAAAGGACCTGGGGTTGCTGGTCAACAGCAGCTGAACAGGATCCAGCTGTGCCCAGGTGGCCAAGAAGGCCAATGGCATTTGGCCTGTATCAGCAGTGGTGTGGCCAGCAGGAACCGGCAATGATCCTTCTTCTGTGCTCAGCACTGGTGAGGCCACACCTCAAGAACTGTGTTCAGTTCTGGGCCTGTCACTATTAAAAAAGACTTTGAGGTGTTGAAGCATGTCCAGAGGAAGGAAACAGAGCTGGTGGAGGGCCTGGAGCACAAGTCTTACAAGGAGTGGTTGAGGGAGCTGTGATTACTTTGGAGAAAAGGAGGCTCAAGAGAGACTTATCACTCTCTACAACTGCCTGAAAGGAGGTTGTAGCCAGGTGGGGATCCCAGGTAATAAGTGAGAAGATGGGAAGAAATGATGTAAAGTTGTGCCAGGGGAGAGGTTTAGATGGAGTATTAGGTTATTAACCAAAATGGCTGTCAAACGTTGGAACAAGTTGCCTAGGGATGTGAAGGCTGAGCAAGGTTCTTAGCTTCCCTGACTCTCACTTTCTTTATCATATGACTCCAATTTCCTGCTTAGAGTGCATATTTAATAAATATTAAGATGCTGAAGATTTCTTTTTATGCAGATATCAAATGGCTTTATATCACTTTGGGTTTTTTTGAAGCTCATTGTGTGGAAAATAATTGCAGATTGAAGTGAAGCAAACTATAATTTGTGCCAAAGAGAATAGAAAACCAAGTAATGCTGATAATCCTTGCCAGGCCAGGATAGCCTTTGTCACTTGGTTGAGTGGAGTTGAATTTAATTCAGCAAACCCATTATTCAACTTTTATCAACCCACTATGAAAACAGAGATTTACAGGGGCCATTTCCATTTTTCTATCATTTTATTAAATTGATAGGTTCTGGTGAATGAGAAGGGCCTGGTATTTTTGCTGTTGCATTTGTTACACTACTTCTGGTGTAATGCAGTTGTACCAAATGCTATCAAGAACTATTTGACTCTGAGACAAATTACTTTACTTTCATATTTGCTCCTGTACTTGTACATGAAGTATCTTGTGTTCTGCTCCCTACAGCTGTTGAGAAATAAGATCACATGAGAGCAGCTGGAAGTGCTCAGAACAATCTGGAAGAAGTAGGGGATGATCCTGGAGGTCAACAGGGGTTTTCTAAGCTTTGTTGTGTCTTTCCTTCTTTCTATCCTATCAGCATTCCTTTCTCCTCTTATCTAAAAGTCACAGCACTGAGAGTAAAGGCTCTGAAGGCAAGTATGGCCTCATACCACAAACAGAAATGTTTATTGCCATTTGAAATCCTGTCAGGTAAGAGAGCTTTATTCTAGTAAAAATTGGAGACCTGTTTTTCTACTCAAGACTAAGCAGGAGTTCAGGTACACTCCTGAGAGAGCTCTGCTTTCCTGAACTGGGTCCAACTCAGACTTGTTCACTTGGAGATTGCAATTAGCTCACAGTTGGAGTACTGTGATTAGATTAGAGTGATCTCTCACATTAGAAGTCCCATCCTGGACATTCAGTGTCTTCCTGATTAGTTCTTTTTTTCTTTAAACAGGTAATTTCAAACCACTGTGCCCTTATCAATGTCTAGTTTTACAAAAATGTGTGTTTTGGGGTTTCATGACATCCCTTCACAAAAAAGAAAAAAGAAAAAAAAAGAAAAAAATAATGTTTCCTAAACTGCTTATAACTGAATGCATACAATAGGTATGCTTTAGTTTCTCCCCAACAGCATGCTGATTTTCCAGGCAATGCTGATGGAGTAATTCTTCTTCTTGGGTGGTTCAAGTTCAAAACTGACTGTAAGTTTTAGAGTACCACATGAGGCATGCAGTAATCATACCAGTATGCACTGTCTGGAGTGTTTTATTCCTTGATTGATGTATTTTTGCTGTATGCCTGGGAAATCAACTGATCAGAATTTGTTTCAAAGTTTTAACTCATCCTGAAATATTTCATTATATTATTTTTAATTTTGTAGGCAATGAAATCCTGGGTCTTAGTACTGAGAACACTTTTGTTATGCAAAATATTTAATTTTTATTCTTAGTAACAGCAAGCAAGGACTAGTAGTATTCGAATAGCATGCAGTAACAGCAGCAGTCATTTGGGACTAGAGACCTTAAAATGGCACGTGGAAAAGACCCCAAAATTAAATATAGATTGATAACTTATTTTTTGAGCATTGATTGTGTCTGAAGGAGCAAGGTGATGCTTTCAAACTTAAATGAAGCTCTGAGATAGCCAATCTGAGAATAGAGATATTAGATTGATTATTATTGTGCTAGTATTCTAGTGTTGATGAAAATCAGTGCTTTTATGAGTTTAATGTGGATTTCAAGAGGAAGAGGTTGTTGGAATTCACATTATGTATTCACTGTGTTAGGGATGCCTGTATAGGCATACAGCCCTGTAGATGAGCAGTCAACTCCAGAGAGGCCTGGATGGAGGCAGGGCTGAGAGGATGACACTGCACTGCCTACAGAGAATGCCAAGTGAGATGAAGCAGTGTAGGAGAATGTTTCTGTATGCCTGGAAAGAGGTAGAGAGTAGGAAAAACAGCAAAACCACCTGGGAGAGATTATAAGAAGGGGGAAACTGCTTGTTCAGCTTGAAGGTCTGTCTAGATGGGAATCTCATCTAATTTTAAAGGTTTGATTTCAAATGGAAACTTTGAATGTAGAGTGTTGATTTTGTGCTGAGGGCTTGGTTGAAAGTGTTATTCATAAAACTGGGAGGGTGTCATTATCCAATGAATGGCTGTTACAGAGCAACAAACTTTTACACAGAGGCTTAGGTGAGGAGAAACTTCTCAGGCAAAACATTTAGTGAAAAGATCAGAAGGAAATTTGAAAGGGAAGTTTCTTTTCTGAGATGGGTCTAAAAACCTGGACAAAGATAAGAGAGGCAGGCATTATTAAAATCTTGTTCAGATATTTGTCTCTGAAGGCTGCCAGAATAAATTTGGAACTGTTAAATTTAGGAGGGGATCATTAGAAGGCAGAATGGTGAACTGTTGAGTTTCTTCTATAGTCTTCTTGTTAAGATCTTTCCCCTAATATAGTCTAACAGAATTGAAAGATGATTGGTTGAAAATTGAAAATAATTATAAATTCTCTTTCCGCTCCCCCCCCCCCCCCGCCAACGTTATTGATAAAACTGTATTTACATAAAAGATCTGAAAAGAATTCAGGATTTGCTGATGCCAGTTTCCATGTTTAGTGCTGAGCTAAAATACTATAGTCTAAATGCTGTAAATTCTCATGGTGTAGGGAAGCAATTGTTAACCTGTGGAAAAAATTCTCTAGAGGATATCCTATGTCATGAATACCATTTAGGAGCCTTTACATTGCAGTATGTAGCACTGACCACTGACAGAAATCAGCTGGAGTAAAGTAGTTTCTTCTGTGAGCTATGTCAATCTCACCCCAATATTTTCAAGACTGCTTGTGGTAATTCTCTTTGCCTAAAAAGTTTACTAGTTGCTACTTTCCTGCAAAATCAGATCACTTGATGCAGTAGTCTCTAAGGACACATTTCTGCAGGTATTACATCTGCAGATGAATTATTTTCTTCACTTTGCTGTAAAGCATCTCCCCATGGACTCTAACTGTTACATTTTCATTTGCAGTACAAATGAGACAAAGTCTTTGTACAAATAACCTCACAAAAGAGAAACCGAGAAAAAAAAAAAAAAAAAAAAAAAAAAAAAGAAGAAGAAGAAAGAATCCTGGTTCTTTATCCTGAAAGGTCCTGGGACCACCTCTAAAGAGACTGAATTCCAAAGATGGGACTTTCTACTCATGCACTGCACTTCATAATTTTCAGAACAACCAAACCAAGCCTTCATGTTGATCTGCTTACTTTCTTCAGGTGATACTGAAAAAGTCCAGTTGTTGCTAATGTTTTGCAGTATCTCCTCTGGGCATTCAACATCAGTTTTGGCCTACAAAATGTCTGCTCATTTCGAAATGAAATACATCTCTTAGACTCTTTTGGGTATGATAGCATTAATATTACATTCAAGCCTTTTGAAGCAAAAAACCAAACACGCAAACAAATTAAAAAACTCCCAGCAACCCCCATCAATTAAAACACTTTGTTCAGCCTTAATTTGCCTCTTGTGCATATGCACAAAGTAGTCTTTTATCATTCAATTTTTTGAATTCCCAACCAAGAAGCCCCATCCTGATTCTACAACAGCTTTTAGCTCTCTTCTGACAAAGTACTGGAGAGGCAGCACAACGCTGTTGTATTATCACTGGGAAATCTAGTGGCTATTGCAAATTGCAGTATTGTCAACATCAGAAGATTACACCTGTGATAATAAAGAGAGACAGCACTGAGGCATATACAGCCCCCACAACCATAGCAGTTCGTGCTCACAGTCATGTCCCACCACAGCCTCTACTTTTTGGGGAGCCCTGGCTTTGAGCCTGTCTTGGAGCTCCCTCTGGTGCTTCACTGCTCCAGTGCAACGAAGAATTAAAGTCATGACAGATGTCCACTAAAAAGGGCTGTTTTGGAGTGAGTCTCGTTAAGCAGAGTAACTACAACAAAAAGTCTTTGCATCCTCTGATTTAACCTATTATACCTGAAGGAGGGTGGATTTAGATTAGATACACAGAAGTAGTTTTACAATGAGTCTGGTGTAACACTGGAACCCAGAGAGGTTGCCCAGGGACATGGTGGATGCCCCACCCTGGAAATTTTCAGGTTAGGTTGGATGGTGCTCTTGAGCAGCATCTAGTCGAAGATGTCCCTGCTCATTGCAGGGCTAAATGACATTTTAAGGTTCTTTCCAACACAAACTATTCTAAGATTCTGTGATTCTAAGAGTCTGTGATTCTATGACTCCGTGATGTCTTAAATTAAAAAACATTAAAAATTTTTAAAAAGTTTTTTTTTTAATTTGCTTAACAACCATCTGTTATTTTCAGGTAAAAAAAAAAAAATTGAAACATTTTCATCTCAAACGTAGTATTAGTAACTGAAGTTGTAATAAAACATTATCTCAAAATTATGGTACTGAAGATACATGTTCATCTTTTCATCTGTGTTTAATTTTGGGCCCGTCATGACAAGAGAGACTTTGAAGTGCTGGAGCATATCTGGAGAAGGTCAATGAAGATGGTGAAGAGTCTGGAGCATGACTCACTTGAGGAGCTGCTGAGGGATCCTGAGTTGTTTAGCCTGGAGAAAAGGAGGCTCAGGGAGGACCTTATTGGCCTCTACAGCTGCATGAATGGAGGCTGTAGTGAGGTGGGATTGGTCTCTTTTCCCAAGTAACAAGTGATAGGACGTGAGGAAATGGCCTCAGGTTCTGCCAGGGGACTTTTAGATCAGATATTAAGAAATACTTCTCTGTGGAAAGGGTGGTCAAGTATTGGAACAGGCTGCCCAGCGAGGTGATTGAGTCACCATCCTGGGAGGTTTTTAAAAGAAGTGTAGATGTGGCACTTAGGGACATACTTTAGTGGGGATTCAGCCGTACTTGATTAACAGTTGGACCTGGTGATCTCAGAGGTCTTTTCCCACCTAAACAATTCTGTGATTAAAATAAGAAATATTTAAAATAAATTAATGCAGTTGCTTTGCTCTAATGTCATGGTTTCTTCTCTTTGTACTCTTGTTGGACTTCACTGATTTCACAAAACTGCTGAACACTAGAGGGTTCTTTTTTGATGTTAATGGCTATGGAGTGAGTGCAAAACTGTCTTCTGTAAGTAGAACACATAGCAGAAAGTCCAAGTAGACTAACAAAGATATTTTTTACTGCACTAATCTGAGCTCTATCGATCTTCAGTTAGCAATTAAGATGTCTTTGATTTCACTTCATGAAGTATAATTTTCATTCATTCAATCAATGTTGCAAATCATTTGGCTCCATTAACAGACAAGACAGGCTTCTATGAAGATTGCAGCAGCTTGCTTACTCTTTGCTTTTTGTCTTTTTGAAACTCTCCAGTTTCTCCTGTATGATGTTAAATAAAGAAAATTAATTTGCAATAATTACAGCCAAATATACCTCCATTTGATGGATGAAAGGAGAATTTTGCTTCTTCTTATAGGAAACATTATGCTGGTATCTGTTGATGAAAATCAGTGGAATCATGAACTGATATTTGGAGCAAAATTAATTTGTACATTTNTTTTTTTTTTTTTTTTTTTGGTTTTTTTTTTTTTTTTTGGCACCATTAAAACATGAAGTATTTGTTGGTTTAGATGTTGTCTACACGTGTTAGTGATTGTTGGAAAATTGAAAACCTCTTGCCAAGGTAAATAGTTTTCATCTAAGTGAATTGCTATCCAAGAATCTGAACCAGCAAATTCTTTCTGCTAACATTCCAGAATTCTTGGGGAAGAACAGTGAAACCTGCATGCAGAAGGGAAAAAAAAGAAAGAAAGGAGTGAGAATGATGCTTTTGGCAGTTTAACTTGCATTTTATTATTCTCTTGTCAACTTGAACCTGTAGATATTTCTGTCAGTGTGCCCATATGGGCACCCCATTCAGCCTGTCAAGTCCTCTGGACTTCAACAACAGCTTTCAGAGTGCCAACCATATGTTTGGATCCCACCTGCAAAACTTCAGTTAAATAAGCAATGGTCTCTTGAGAGATAACTGTCTGCAACATGATTTATTATGAATACTAAGCCAAATGCAGTGTAACTCTATTGTATTTGCAATGCAATCTTTTGCAGTGCAAAAGTCCTATTGATGCCTTAGGTACTAGCTTTTATATTTTTCAGATTCTGTATTGCTTTAGTGTGTAGTTCTGAGCTTCATATTAAGAGATGGTAAGCTCTCTTTACAGAGTAGTAGAAGGCAAAACAATTCCTTTCCTAGCTTGGGACCAAGGACAACCACCCAAATTTCAGGCCCAAGAGCATAAACAACGTGGACTGAAGAGAGAAAACCAGGAAGGATGGGACTTCATAACTTGAAGCTGTAATTGGACAATTAAGTCCAATATACAAATGGACCAGAACTTATAAAAGTGAGACCTCGTGACCAGTTGTGCATTTTGTGACCATTTTGGATTCATTTTGGGTGTAGCCCTGGCTGGGCTCTTGTACTGCCCAAGATATATCCATTGAGGCCTTTTAATAAATACCTACTTTAACTCCATCTAGCCTCTGTTCTAGGTCAGCCTTCACAAGGCATCACTAAAATATTAAGTATATATTAAGTATACAGGAGAAAGTCTTGCTGTAAGTTACATTATTATTGAGAAAATAATACATTTTTGACAACACTGAATTTTAATAAAGTATATATAAAATCTTTCCTACTATATATTGGCATGAGCCAAGCCACTGTACTGAATTTACCATGAGAGACAGGGTAACCTTTGTGTTCTGCCTCCCATGCTGCTTCTACTCTATCAGAAGGGCTGTGAGAAGGACAAAACCCTTTGTCTTTGCAGTCATTTTGCCTGGTCTTCATTGCTGAGACATGAATCTGCTGATTCCCTCAGAGAGGCTTGTAACTCTGAGAAGACAATTTACAATTTACAATCTTTTATCAAAGCCACAACAGGACCTTTACTTGTAGGCTTTAGTTTCTGCTTGGAAGTGGACTTCTATTTTCCTGTCTTGTCAGCTGAACAGGGAAGTCACAGAATAACCCAGGTGTTAAAAAGAACCCAAACAAAAAAAAATCTGCCGAACCCCTAAACCCCCACCTGAAACAGTTCCTGCTAGAGAGTAAAAACCAGTGAGGAAAAAAAATAGCATGCCTTGAAATGAAGACTGGCAGAAATCTTGAGCCCTGATGCTCGAGCTGGAGGGGGCATAAGCCTGCTCTGGGAGGGAGGCATGGAACCTGGGGTTGAGGCTGAAGTTGGATGTTTCTAAGGAGTCTGAGCTTGGACTTGAGAAATAAAAAATGTTTTGCTCCTGGCAGAATAGCAGTTTTATCCTGTAAAGTGCAGAAGACAGATGCAGTATTTGAGAATGATCAGATTGCAAATCTGTCCATAAACTGGCCAGTCATTTTCTTTATATGCAGGATTTTTTGCTTGCGACCTCCTTAACAGATTTCTGTTTCACAGTTTGGTTGCAAAGTTGCTAAAATACAAATTTCTAATTAAGGCAAGTCTGACTTGCAGTAACTTTTCAAGATGACATTTGAATTACATTCAGTAAAGTTATATTCATGAAACTTTTTTCATATCTTTGGTTTATGCTGACCACAGGCAAGCAAAAAATTGTCATATTTTTTGTCCTGAACTGTGTTTTAGATTTTCTGTATCTGTAAAGTAAAAGCTGAGACATGATAAAGTTCATTGTGGGAAATGTTAAGAAAATAATTGAATAGTATTTTCATTTGAGGCCTATTACATTCTTTCTTGGCTGTTAAATGTTTCTGTTTCAAGCTCTTCTGAAAAGAAAGTCACCTGACTTTAGCAGATGTGGCTGAAAAGTTGCAATTATTGAAATTGGACTGGCTTTATTGGACGTGGTGGCAAGAAAGTGGTTGTGTTTCAAGAAATTAATGGCATCATCTGTCACAGAATATGCTACCTTGTCTTGCAACTTTTCAAGCTTGTTCTGCTAAAGCTTGTTACCTGTAAGACTTCCCATTTTCTTTTCACACCATGGGGAGAAGTTGTCATTTTTGGCGTATGATTCCTCTGACCTATGTCAGATCTTTCTTTTAGGGTAAGATAAGCATGCTGGTGCTTCCAAATGCTTAGAGCCCTTGCATTTTGCTGAAAGATACATTAAATAATATAAATTTTTGTATAATGTACAAATCAGTGATACAAATGCATGCTGAAACACTTTTTAGGGCTTCCTAAATTCAACTTTGTCTGAGACTTTTATCTGAAAAAATATTTTATTTTAGGCTCTACATCAGTTGTATGTCTTCATCTCATCCCTGTTTCTCTAAGGTAGTTTGCATTTTTAAATAGTGAAATGCAGTTTGCATAGTGACATTTGTTTAAGGAAAACTTTTCATTGCTGTGCACTGTATATTTTCTGTTCTATTACTCAGAATTTAAAGAAGATAGTTGAATTTTGTTTCTTTGGAATAGTTTTGCTTCTCATTGGTGTTCCTAACCTTGTTTACAAATGTTATATTGAGCAGGACCTAGAACATGAGAATCCTTCAATTTCTTAAACTTAAGCATGTAAAACTGTACTTTCTGTTGCTTCTTCTCTTTCTGACCTTGTCAGTCTTGATGCTTACCTGTTGCATAGTCTAAAATGCAGTGGAAGAATGGGGAAAAACTTCTTGTAAAACATATGTATGTAGTCTGGTTTTCATGAAGATGTCATTATATATAAACGAAAATCGATTAATAACTGATGTTGTTTTTTTGTTTTGTTTTGATGCATTTTTTTTCACAAATTATTGATGGTGGTAATGGAATGATAATGATGCATAGAGAACAGCTTGGAAAGATATTTCAGGCACTACAGCTGATGTCTCTAGTGCTCAGTCAGCAAGAAGGACTGGAGAGAAGATACTGGAAGTTATTATTTATTTTAGCAGGGAAGAAAAGTAGTGGCACAAGGGACATTTGCACCTCGTATTGCAAGTGCCTCTGCAGCAAAGAAAGCCAACAACCATGCCAAACTCCATGATTCTGTGATTCATCCATTTCATGTGTTACAGATAACTTTTTATATACTTCATGCACCTTCAAGCACAGATGCAAACAATGGCAAACTTATACATCTATATATATATATGTGAACGAAGAAATAATCAAACAGATGCATACCAGCTGGTCAGATTTACTTCAGGAAACTATTTGTAAACAGGAGAAAAGCTATTATATCATAAAACTTCCCCCCTCCCAACCAACAAGTCCAAAAAGAAAGTATAATACTATTTTCACAGTGACCTAGGTATCAGATTTAAAAAGAAGTTATGCAAAAATCAAAACTTATAAATGAAAAAAAAGCTAAGGAAGACATTTAAATGGGGATAAAAGAGATAGTCAGTGTGGCGGGGGGTTTGGTGTCTCAGGCTAGCAATCCATCAGCCATTTCTCTATGTGTGTAAGATGCAAGGAATGATAGTTTTAATGCCTCAGTCTGCTTATTGACAAAGCTGGTTATTGTTACTTATCCTAAAGTTTTGTGTTTGGGATTTATTTGATCTCTGTTTTAAAATATAATCCAAAATTAAACATTTGTACCTCATTTTCCCAGAGAACACCTCAGGAAACCAATCATGTACCTGTATCCACAACACAGGTGGATGGGGCTGTGTGAACGCTCACCAAGCAGTCCCTGCAGCTGCACATTTCATTTCCTGCAGCTGGCATTGTGATAGATTTTTATTCCCATAATGGATTTATGTTGTGATAGATTTTTAATCCCATAATAGATTTATGTGTGGTGAAATGCCAACTAATCGTTAAGCACAGTGTGTGCTTCCTTCCTGATTGCCAAGTAGTGCATTTCCCTTGGAACCCTCATGATGCGTGTATTATTCATGCACAATTGTGCAGGAGGCAACAAGTCAAAAGCTGGAAGTAAGAAGGAGTCTTAGCAAAGCTGAGCAAAAAGCTTTTCCATATCTGGAACTGTCCCACTCTTTCTGGGCTAAGAATTATAGAAGTCGAGACTCTCAGTAATGAAGATTATACCAAGGGTTCCTCTGAGCCTGTAAATGTCACTTGTGATGACAAAAAACACTATCACATAAATCCTTCCATGAGCACAGGTAAGACAGAGGAATTTCCATAGAAATGGGAAATGAAAGGGCTTTGTCAACTCTGGGGGCTTTAAATCTGAAAAAATATTTTTGCTTCTTTCCACTCACCCTGATTTTAATGTGAGATTCTGTAGACAAAGGTGTACACAATTTATAGGAACATTTTCTCTAAAGCAAATTAAGGCACTTTAAACCAGTTATCCCAGGGCTTAAATGCCAAGGAACTAGAATTTCTGGAATGCAATGCTTCAATAAATAAATTCAGAAAACTGGAAATAATTTGGAGTGAGATATTTGAAATGCAATCATAGCTTCTGAGCAAAAGGTCAGCGAGGTGGTGAGAATTCTTCCCAAGCCCATGCAACTGCTCGATCTTATCCATAAAGCTGATCCTTCTTGCTTAGCATATTAAATAACTTCAAACAAACCAGTCCTGTCAGCCTAGATTGACCATGACCAGCAAGGATTGAACGAGGTTTTCAGTTTAAGACAAATTGCTAATGGGTGTGATAGGATATCCCCTCAGAGCACTTCCCTGCAGCCTACTGTGTCTGTTACAGCATTCAAGGCAAGGCAGTTCAGCCAAGGTGTCTGTGTGATAGCCCTGCTTGAGGGAATGCTTACAGCAGATGGTTTAATGGCATTTGCTAAATGGAGGGCTAAGAACTTTCTGCTCTTTGACAAATGCCGCGAGAGTGCTATAAATAAATGTTTAAGTAGCAGTGGCTTTGAGCTTTTCTTCTCATCTAGCCATTTCTGATCTGTGGCCAGATGTCTGTAGACCTGCTTTGTCTGGGAAAAAACAAAGCCTCCTGAGACTCCTAAATGCTGCCCTTGGTCTTGGCTAAAGCTGCCAGCTTTCTAATAATTCCTAATGAAAAGCCAGTTAATTACGGAATTCTTTTAAATTTCAGTTGTGTCTGCTCAAAACATTAGAAACAGCCGCATAAGGAAGATGACAGAATGTAGATTTGGAAAGAGGGACAAAATACAACATTTGAAACCATCACTCTGAAATATATGCAAAGTTCAGTTGAATCTCACATTCATTTTTAGGAAGCCAGTTGCTTGCCAGTTTCTTTCTCCCTTGTCTTCCAGTGATTAAAATTCTTACCAAGTAAAAATACCTGACTCCATATTAAAATACTTCCTGTGTTAGAAGGGTGCTAAAGGGACTTTAACAGAAATACCTGGAAATAAGGCAACAGCTCTTGAAATGTATTGGAGCTAGGCCATCTGCAGTTGGATGCAATATGCTGCTTTATGGATGCCAAAAATAGACAAAAAATTCTCAACATAAACCAGAGGTGGGTGCCAGTATTCCAAAATGAAGCAAGATGCATGAAAAATTTAATTATCATTTTTTGAGACACAGTGTGAAAGGGAGATCTCATTTCAAACGAATGAGGATAGGCAAACAAAAGAGGCTCAGTTTCATTCTGCAAAACTAAAATATTTACAAGTAAATGCTCGGCCATTGCGAAATGTGGAGCCCATAATAATTTCAATGTCTTTCTGCTTTGTAGCAATCATTTCCCTTAAGAAATTCTAGATTGGAAAACAATGTTTATGGGAAAATGTCTGATACACTAAAGGCTTATATCGCATAAAATTCATCCTGTGTGGTAGGTTATTTGCTGGAACAGAAAATGGGTGGGGAAAGCATCAAGACTGAGAAAATCACCGGAAAAAAAGGGATCAATGAACTGTCTGTCTAACATTTAAAGTGTGGTCTTTTGCCCTTAACATAGTAGAGATCTGGCCCAATATCAGCAGGTACTGATATTAATGGGCCTTCACTGTGATCTGTTGTACTCTCTGTTAGTTTTATCAGTACAGACAAAATCTCTCAGTGTTACTGAGCTTTAATTTACAGATTTCCTGGTGTCAGACAGCATGGAAAAAGGAAGGAAATATCTCCATGGCTACACTTGTTCTGTTGCTAATTTTTTGTTTGGATTTTGAAGTAGCAGAGACTGAGTTTGGATCAGTCTTAAACCTCTTTCACATGACTGGGGTCACAATCAGCTCCTAACATGGAACAGAGGTGAAGTGCTGCAGAGGTGATGTGCACCTGCATGTCTTGGATGTCAAACTGAGCAGCTTGGCTGGACTTGGGAAAGAAGATGAAGACTGGAGACCCAAGCAAGTGCTGAATGATGGAGGACTGTTTGAGGAAGGATTAGCATCTTGAACTTTCTCCATGATTCTAAAAGCCAAAGAACAAACAGGCAATCCTTAATCTGGAGAAGGAAAGTCTCACAGCAAGTAGTGTCTAAAGCAGGTTTAAACTCTTGAAACTCCATCTTCACAATACAGAATAGAATATGTGAAAAAACTTGAAATATACAGCAACTACCAAGAAAATTTACCAAAGAATGAAAGATGGATAAATATTTTACTTAACAAGATGAGTTATGATAGAAGCAATTATTTTATTCTGAAAGGAAAGGAAGGGACAAAATACTGAAATGTAAAGTGAGGTAAGGCTAGATTGGATCACTACTAGTGAGGATCTAGGGCTAAGAGAGTGGGAGAAAGGCATGGAAAAAATGAAGAGTAATGGTGTTGAGTGACTACATCACAGAGCAGTTCCACCAATGAGCATTTTTGCTCATTTGTGGATAGCCTTGGGAAGAGAAGCTGTTCATGCCCAGGATTAGGGAACATAAGCATTTCAGAGCAGCTTTATATGTCCTTAGTTTTATCAACACTAACTTCATTCAGTAAGAAGACTCAATAAGGCAAAGTTAAATATTCAAGACTCTTGTAGCTCTTCAAAACCATATTCTACTCCCAGTCCAGGAAAAAATTTGGGCTGAATTTGTTGTCCAATCAGAATCATCTAGTGCAATTAGGGCATGCTTTCTGGCACTCAGATGTTGGTTTAGATCTGTCTCTTCTATGTGTTATAATTTGCCCATTTTGTGAAGATGTCCCAGAGAGTTTAGGGATTCACAAATGGTTGTAAATAACTATTTAGGCAAAGTAATTGAACTGTTCCTCTTTTACACACATTTTGGTCTCTCTGTGGCATTCTCCTCCATGTTGCCATGTTTCAACAACTGTGCCTGAATTTCAGATCTCATTTCTCCCATCCCTCAATCTTATAGTACATTCCTAAATATTGTCTTTCTTCAAAATTTGTATTTTTTTTTCTTCTTTTAATGTTGTTTTTTCTATTCTGCTGCACTTGGAAATCCTCTCACTTTATAGAGATCAGTATGTTCATCATCAGTGTCCAACCACAAATGTGCTTCTTCCACAGAGTCCCCAGGTGAAGGTGCCCCTAAGTAACCAGTCCCTAACCCAGCATGATGTTGAGGTGGTTTGTGGAACCCTGTTTCTACTCCCTCCTGAAACAAGCACTGTGTAATTATATGGGTTTGGATACTGCTCAACAAGCCTTGCTGTTAAATGGGTTCTCAAGAAGTAAAGCAACTTTCAGAAGATTATGGAATGTTCCTTATCAGCAGTCAAGGATGATGTCAAATCATGCATGGGCATACATTTAAAAACCCCCAGAGATTAGGTTTTTTTTCCAGAGTTTTAAAGACTATATATTTGAGTTTTCCCTGAAGGGGATTACTCCACTTTGTTTATACACACACATATATACATGCATATATATATACATATCTATACTAGAAGGACTTAGATACATTCTTTTTGAAACAGTGTTCTAATACCTTCCCAGTCATTACTACAGACTATTAAATTTTAACCCAAAAAAACAACATGTAATAATTGCACCTCTTTTGTATGGTTGTACTCTGAGTTTCTAAGAAGATCCTACAGAAATAAGTAATGAATGTACATCATCTCTGTAATGTATGAATCTTTTCTTTGGCTTATGATTACAGCTTGCATCTTTTAGAGAGTTTGCTATAATTTCTGGATAGCACAGAATCAGGCCATTAATGTATTTGCTCTGTACTGGACAAAATTCACACAGGATGTGGTAATAGCTGTATTTGTCATGGAATGATTTAATATTTCAAAGTGAATTTTAGATGGGAGAAGAAGCTTATCAAAAACTCCTTAAATATGTCAAGTGGTAGGGGAAGGTCACTCTGAGGAGTGGTCAACAGTTTCCCAGATCCTTTCTAGCTCCTGTGCATTTATAAAATCCTCTTATGGAAAAAAAAACCCATGTTTTTAATATTATACCCAAAGGGCACCACTTGCATTGGTTTAGTGCAGCAGTTATTTTATCTAAGAAATAGATGTTACTGGGAAATTGCCACTTCTAGAATAATCCAAACAACCTCTCTCAAGTTAAGAATTTTCCCCAGAATTTTACTTTCCGTTATTTGCCAAGCTAATAAAATGACAGCTTGAAGAGACTGTCAACTTGCCATACATATTCGTAGTTATGTCCTGCATATTTAATTTATTTCTACAATTTAGAATGAAAAACAGGCCAATAAATCATTCTAATGTACACAGATGTATCTAAGATTACGTCCTGTTCTCTACTATTTCTTTGCATGCTCAAATCTGGATTTATCTTGACTGGATTCTTTACTTATTGCAAGTGATCTAAGGGAAAGTCTATGCCTTCACATATGCTTGTATGGTTCCTAGAACAACAGAACTTTAAATGTGAGTACAGCCTTAGGGTATTTTTGTTGACTAAATATGGACTTTTATGGTCAAACTAATGTATTTTGGAAAAGTGGGTAGACAACTACATTACAACTTACTGAAGAAGGGGTTAACATTTGGGGTGCTAATTTAAAAAAATCCCTAAAATAAACAAACCCCTCCTTTCCCCCTGAAAAAAAAAAACAGCATGAAGATACCAAAAAGAGGATTTTTCTCTGTGTAAGCAAATCCCTTGGAAGCAATTCATCCTGGATAGTCCTGTGGAGAAATTAGGTCACATTTGGCTAACATCACTTTATTGTCAGGGTAACCTGCTCCTTTGGCCCCTCTTGCTTGCTGTGTGTGTCTGTGTACAGGGTTTTGTGTGTTTGTCTGCACTTTTTTACAAAGGCTCACTAACAGCCTGTATTGAGAATCCTGTGAAGGAGTAGATTTTTATGTTTTTTCTTCCTGTATCACTGCAGGTGCTTTAGAAAGATATAGCCCAAAAGGTTACTGAAGGCTTCTTTGATCTTGGCATTCATTTTGATTTCTTTTTCAAGGAAACCTATTTTCAGTATAAAAGATTGAGGACTGCTAGGCTCTTTTGCAGACTCTGAAGTCTGTGCTTGTATAAACAGCCTTCCAATAATAATAACAACTGTACAAAGTAATTTCAAAGTAACCTCCTATTATCTAGTCAATAAGGAACAAAGAACAAGAACATTTGTTTTACTTTTTGTTTCTTAATCTGAAAGAGATCCAGAATTCAAGAGCTCTTTGGCCTTTTTAAGAACAACAAGTTCACATGTGATTTAGTCATATAGCTGCCATAAAGTTCTGGTACTGTGCTTTCTTAAGAGCTCTGTTATCAGTCTAATATCTAAAACATCAAGATGAGTGCCATGGTGTTGCAGATTATTCCAAGATCTACACACAACTTTGGAAGATGTCAACTTTTCCTACGTACTATGTAGGAAAATTCTATGAGTGCAGGCAATGCTAAATTATTTGTGATTTTAAAACAGTGAGAAATATAATGCACTCAACCACCCCAGTATAAGTTACACATCAGAGGTGTACAGTGCTCTGAATAAACAATCCCAGTGACACATGCATTAACAGCAAGCTCATGTAGCAAGCTGTGTCACCTCACAGAACAAAATCACTCTGAACTAGAAACATTATAAGATGACTTTGTGGTTACAAAGACCTGGGGCTAGCTGGGACTGGACCAGACCCCAGCACAATCTGTAAAACAAGGAGCCTCAGCTTCAAATAAAGACAGTGATGCAGCACAAGGGTCAAAACACAGCACAGCTAATGTTTGTAAGAGCTCAAGCAAAAAATTAAGGCACTTGAGTTGGAAGCAAAACTCATTGAGCTTAAGTTTTAGCCTAAACTGTGAAGGCACTGGCATTTCAAAAGCAATTAACAATGATATTTAATAACTTGAGTTAATTAGTAGTGTTGTGCAAATGGAGAAGAAAAAAGAGGGGGAAAAAGTTCTGGGTAATGTCAAACATATTAGCATAGCCTGAAGTATATTAAAAGACTGAGGAATAATTTAAAAGAAAAAATAATTAAGCACATGGAGGTAAAAGGAAAATAGGATAAAATGCAATATTAGGTTACCAGAGACTGATCTTGAAGTTCAGCCCAATATTTTTCTTTAATAAAAATGGATTTTTAGACTAGAGAAATACAGTAGATCTATCTGGATTTTACTGAAGTGTTTGATATGCTGCCACATAGGAAATTACTGGTTAAACTGAAATAAATGGGAATTAGAAGAAAAATTGCAAGGTGAGTAAGGAGCTGGCTAAAAGGAAAACTTCATGTGTTTTGCTTAACAGGGAACTCTCAGGCTAAGAGGAAGTTACTGGAGGCAGTCATAAAGGATCTATGTTGGGCCAATCTTACTTAATATTTTCGGTAGAAATTATTGACTGAGAAAGATAACATTGTTTTAAGAGCACCTGTTGATGACCTGGAATTGTGGTTCTCCGTGCTTGAAGGCCACACATTGTCTTTCAGGAGAACCAATCTGGTTTGCACCCAGGTCTTGTGGGAGTGCCTTTCCCAAGAAGAGTCTGGCACATGCAAGACAGGCATTGCACAGTTTTTCAGTGGAGGCAGAAGCCATCTCCCCTCTCACCGGGATGTCCCGCCTCCTCTCCTGCCCATCACTGGGTATGTGTTTAGCAGATCTGAAGCTCCTGTCAGGGCATCATCTCATGGGGTAGTCCCATTAAAAATCTCCCAAGGAACATCCATCAGAGTCATGGAGCAGCCTTAGCCCAGAGTTTTGCCCAAGACAACCTGCCCAGCCTCTCAGCAGGGCATATTAACTCCAGCACAGTGCGTGTGGAGGCTTTGATAGGGTTCCTGGGTCAGACCTGGCTTGTGACTGCCCAGGCTGGCACTGTGACTCAGATGTAGACAAATTCCAAGATAGTTTTGTTTGTTTAGCCTACCAAAATAAAGTCTGAGGAGAAATTGAATTATATTATAATTGCAGGACTGGAATTATAGTAAATTGTTTCCTTAAGTAAAAGGAAACTGGATTTGATGCTCCTCCCAGTCTTTTGTCCTAAGCTTCTAAGTCATGCCTAACTCACTGTGTGGTTCTTCTGGCAACAAAGCCTTATCAGGGTGGTCCATAGTCAAAGTTGTGCACTTAATTAATTTTTAAAGATAGCTGGAGAAGGAGCTTTCTGCCATCTTTCTGCAACTTTGTGATGTTGGAGGAGTCTCTAGGAGGAGTATTTAAACTGTTTGTGGTCTGGATAGAGGAGACAGTAAGAAATAACTTTGCCAAAAGTTAAGCACAACCTACTGAGAGCTATACAAGAAACACTAAGGGAATGGAATTTCTGCCCGAAAGAGGATGCAGACGTTTTGAGGGAGCCAGGAAAGCAGCACTTTGGTAGAGAGGCCTTGAGCCTCTATTGGAAAAACAGAGAGGCATGGATTGATTTTACATGGCAAGGTTTGGGTAGTAGGGGGCTAAAGGTTGGCTTTTGTCAGAAACAAGTCTGCAGACTCCCCAGTCACTGAGGAAGGTGAAGGAGGACATTCTCTTGGCACAGCTGAGATTCCTCTGCAGCCTGTGGTGAGGACCATGGGAGGCAGCTGTCCCTCTGCAACCCATGGAGGTGCAGGGTGGAGCACATTGGGGTGATGCTATTTTCCTTTCCAAATAACCATTATGTGTGATGGAGCCCTGCTTTCCTGGAGAAGTCTGAACACCTGCCTGTCAATGGGAAATGGTGAATGAATTCCTGATTTTGTTTTGCTTGTGTGCACAGTTTTTGATTTCCCATTAAACTGTCTTTATTTCAACCCTCAAGTTTTCTCACTTTTACTCTTCCAATTCCCTCCCCCATTCCCCAAGAGGGAGTGAGAGAGTGGTGGTTATTTAGCAACTGGGGTTAAACCATGACAAAAATTAGGCCCAGAAAGTAGGAAAGGAGGTGCTTTTAAGATTTTTTTTTTATTATTATTATCCTACTCCAAGTTGGGTAACTGATTAAAGAATTTCCCCAAGTGGTGTGTGCTTTGCTCAAGACTGTAATTGGTGAGTCATCTCTCCCTGTCCTTATCTTGACCCATGAGGTTTTTGTTCTATTTTCTCTCCCCTGTCCCCTTCACTGTGGGAAGTGATAAGGTGGGCACCTGGCAGCCAGACAGGGTCAATCCATCACAAAGCAACAGACAGAGGTGTTTTGGGGTAACTCAAGGCTTCTAATATGGAAAGCCCTCCTAATCATGCTGTGCGAGCCTTCCTAGTGAACATCCATCTTACCCTCACACATTGTGATAGAGCTGACACATTATCTCCTCTGTCTTTCTCAGAAAGTGAGCTTGTTTGAAGTGACCAGTTGCTCCGATTTTAGATTCAGCAGCAAGCCTGTCCTTTTCACAGAGTGAGAAAAAGCAAGCAGGCTGGAATGGATTGAGCCATAGATATCAAATGAGTGATAAAGGATCCATAAGCAATTGGGTGGTTTTGGATTTTGTTTCTTTGTGAGATTTTACAGGCAGCAGTGAGACTATCATCTTGGCAGAGAATGAAGAGTCTAATGGTGTAGACTTCAGCTGACCCAGTGGTAGGGTAAGTTTAAAATAAAGGAAATAGAATAGGCTTTTTGGTAAGAATAGAATTTTCTGCTGCTTATTTTGTAAAGTAAGATGTATGACATGTCTGGTTTCACGTTTTAGACTTCAAAGTGTTTGGGTCACATAAGGTTTTATTTCTGTAGAGCAGGGTTGCACAGGCGCTCCGAGGAAGTATCCTGTCCAACGCAGCCAGAGCAGGCTGCCAGAGCAAATGAACCGTACACAGCCTTAGTACAGTGCTTCCTATGCAGGGAGGGTGGCAAAGAGTGTGGGGAAGCAGCTGGACAGACCTTTTTTGCATGCTGGTGGATGACAGGTAGGAGCTGAACTTTAAATGCTGGGCAGGCTTCAGTTAGAAACTTGCCAGCTTTCCTAGTCATTCCCTTTCCTGCCTCCTTGGGAGGCATCGAAAGGATGAATTGAGGACTGGGGAGCTCCAAGGTTTCCAATTAGCTGGAAAAGCTGTCCATCCTGGATGCAGGGATCTCCATGCTTCGGGGTGGGAAGTCTGTGGTGAGTTTCCAAGGGTCATGCCTCTGAACCATTTCTACTGCATGAATGACCTCAGGTTGAAGGTCGCAGGCCCTTTATGTTCCACAGCTTGGTTTGAGCTGCTCTAGAGCTGGTGTTGGAGGAGCTCTGGCCAGTGCAGACTGCAATTAGCACAAGAATATCATGGTGGTTATGCAGAAGCCCTACACTAACACATTTCAGGCTAACATTCCGTAATGCACAGCTGTTACTGTTACTATTAACTATAATTGTGTTCAATCCAGTTGGTGACTGCCAGCAATCTTAGGAAACAAATTTCATTTTGGAAATACCTTGTGTTAAAGAGTTTCTGAAACGAAATATGGCTGGACTTCAGTTCTGTGAAAAATTTCCAGTGTTTGGCTTTTCCTCCCAAAGCAGGATGAAAAGTATTCTGGTAATTTGGAAATTATCACAGAATGGAAATTCATGTCCCTGACCAGGTCTATTTATGAACTCATTAATTCAAATGCTCATCTACCAACAAAAGACTTCCTAGCCTTTAATTATATTGGAGGTCTGTGCTTTAGCGTTGACTTTCTGGTCTTGTTTCCAGAACCTATTTGAGATTCTTTTTACCTTTCCTTACTGTTGGCTATGGTGGCACTTGGAATGCATTAAAAAACTGTAAGAATGCCAAGGGCTTTGTTTTCTTGTGAGATTATATATGACATTTGAAGAATAACCCTTCAGCTAGAAATCCGTTCCCTCCTCTAAGGAGACCATTTACTTTAGACTGAATTATTAAAAAACACAAAACCCACAGTAAAGCTGAATGCTTCTTTTCTAGTTCTTCCTCATGAATGTGGTCTTACATTTAGAATGTTCTGTATGGTGATGCAGACCAGCCCATTCTTCATTCAGTACTTAATTTTAAGCCTCCAGATCTGAAAAGCTTGGCCTACAGTCATAAGTATATATTCTTTGTGCACCTTTCAGAAGACAAGCCTGATTGTCTTACATTGATTTTGAGTCATTATTCTCTGTGCTTCATCTTCGCCAAATGTCAAAATACAGCTGTTTCTCTGCTTAAGGGATACATTATGCTAAGTGCACTGGAAAAAAACATTGGCAAATGATATAATACTCTGGAAAAGAGAAAGAAATCTGGAAGGTGCTGGGGGGAAAAAGGAAAAAAAAAGAAAGTAAAACAGTAACCTTGCATCATACTGCTGGCAAATTTTGTCAAGCCAACAGCCAATCAAAGTTAATATGGCTTTACTCTCAACAAACCTGCAGTAATGCTATTATAGTTTCACTACGCTGTTTATGAAAAGCTGAGCTGGTCTGGAAGGCATTACATGAAAGACAATTCTAGGAAAAAGGGAAAAAACCCTGTAATCACTGACAATGCTCATGTCTGAAACCTGTTTTTTGAATGTACATTAGAATGCATAAAGTAAATGCTAAAAGATAGAGAGAATGTGTTACTTCCTGATTTTAAAACAATAATACCCTTTCTACTATAGCAACTACTAAATTTAGTGACTACTTCATCTATGTGTCTCTACAGAAGGAGAGAGAGCAGGATGCTTAAGATACATGTGCCTCTGCACATGTTTCCTTTCAAAAGTTGACATTTCTATTCTGAAGTAACCAGTTATCCCTCATTCCAGAATAAGATTTTCAAGGCAGCCTCCTGCAATACTGCAGCCATACCTGCCCTTTCCAACTACAAATGCAGCAGTATCCCTGCCACCACCATGAAAAGGCTTTAGGTGGAGAAGTAACAATGTCCAGGGTGGGATTCTTGCCTGTAATTGCACACACAGATGTACACACAGACACACCCTGTCACTGAGGATACACTTAGTCTCTTATGCCTGGGATTTGCATGTGTGGATGAGAGTGTTTCAAGTGCACTTTTACCCATCTAGCTGCATATTCTGGTTTCTCCTGGTGTGTTCAAACACAGCCCTGCAGGGCAATGGGCCTTCCAGCACACCCAGACTTTGTCGTGGAGTACATCTCAGGACAGCATGGTTGATGAGCCTTCCTTGAACTGGAAACAAGGGTGGTGCCTTTGGGGATGCTGACCACCAGTACTACTGTGCCACTTCTGACACAGGTGCCTCTCTTTACAGAGGGCTGGTTAGCTCAGGTGCCTGTGCACTGGGTGCAACTGCTCAGAGCAACATAGAGCAACATCAGAATAAATGGAGACTTTTGTGTCTTGGAACTGTTCTTCAGTGTGAAGAACAGAATCTTTAAGTTTAGGGTGAAGTAAAACCATATTCTTTATTTTTTTGAGAACCATAACTTCCCATCTAGCCTATGACTTTTAAATGAAAAGTATATCAAAAGAGTTTAACAGTAACACAGCCTTCTACAGGTTTTGCCATTTCTCCTCCACTTGACTACTTGTGATTAAAATCCAGAAAAGACTAACATTTCTGTAATTTTTAGTGTGTCTAGACTGCATTTTTGAAAGTTCAGAATCACAGAAAAGCTTAAAGTTCATTGTTTTCAGTTAAATAAAGATGCCTAAAGGAGGCTGGGGATAGACATTTAAATTGAACAATTACTTTCCAGACTAGAACTGTAGCCCTGGGTTTGCCACATGTCTGTAGGAAACACACACCGAGTCACTGCAAGTTGTCCCATCTTGAGCCCTGGAAGCACTAGGAATGCAGGAATGCAAAGGGGACTTTAATCATTACATGTCTTTTTGAAAGGCTGAGTTCTTTTGTTGGCTCATGAAGTGATGGGACAAACCCACTAGACAAACCCTGTGCTGGCTGAGCTGAGCTGGCACATTATAGTATTGATGTGGAATTATCATGGAAGCATACAGTGAACCAAAACTGGGTTTGTTTAAAGACACAGGCACACTTCTGGGGTTTTGTTCAATTCCTACCCCTTAAGAGCTATTCATAAAATATTGTCATGTACCCAGAGAAAAAACATCACAGTTGCTTCTGGAAACTTGCTGTTCTAAGGGGTGTCTACTGTTTTACTGGGCCAGTAGGACAAATCACTGAAAATCAGGACTGTCCCAGTGGTATTTTTCTGGTAAACATCAAAGGCTCTAGAGGCAAACCAATTCAAACCCATGTACAAGTGCCTTCAGGACAAAAAAAGAAATGTTAGTGTGAATTTAGACCATTAGTGCCTTTGAAAATACACCCCTTTTAGCTTCAGTCTCTTCTGCAAGATCTGTGAAAAGTTTTGTGCAGCTGTTGCTTATGAGCATTCACTGTGTAAACAAAAGAATCCTCCACGCCATTTTATAGGATGTGCTCCAGCCAGGACTGTGCTTTGAGGCAGCCTTGGGGTGTAAGATAAGATTTCCTTGAAGAAATTTGCCATCCTCAACCCATTTACAAAAAAACTTGCATCACACAACTTGGAGTCTACTAGAAAAAGAAACCCCTATGTATGCATTACATCTGTCCTAAAGCAGAGGCTGTATTTCACATCTGGTTTGGCCACTGGAGGTCAGTGTTTTGGAGCGGAATGGACATAATCCATTTGGTAATCCTCTGTTATGGCCATAAAGACGGGAAGCACTGTACCAGACCTTTCCATGCGTCACTGTGGTGTTTAGTATGTGTCATCTTGGCTTGACATGGGAATATGAGTACATTCAGCAGCAGTCAAGGGGTTATATTTTTGAGTAGTGTGAGAACAGCTGCAGAGAACTTAGTGATTTCTCAGAGATTATGTAATGAAGTTGCATGTTGCAGAGTGCAATCGTGGTTTAGTGTGCTAGATGCTCCTTACTCACGTCACTGCATAATGTGACACCAGGGCAAAACATTAGCAAACCAATAGGAATGATTGCCTAAGAGTACTTCATGCTTCTTTTAGAGCTGAGACCATGATGCCTTAGGTTTTAGCTTTTATATTTTTCAGATTGTGTACTGATTCAGTGTGTACTTCTGAGCTTCATATCAGGGGATAGTGAGCTCTTCACAGAGTAGCTAGACAAAATTCCTTCTCTAGCTGGGGACCAAGGACAAATGATCTAAATTTCAGGCCCAAGAGCATAAACAATGTGGACTGAAGAGAGAAAAACAAGAAGGATGAGACTTCATAACCTAAAGCTATGATTGGACAATTAACTCCAATATGCAAATGGACTAGAATTTCTAAAAGTGTGAAACCTCGTGACCGGTCATCCATTTTGTGACCATTTTGGATTCATCTTGGGTGTAGCCCTGGCTTGGCTCTTGTACTGCCCAAGGTGCATCCATTGAGGCCTTTTAATAAATACCTACTTTATTCTTTAGCTCTGTCTAGCCTCTGTTCTAGGTCGGCCTTCACAAGGCATCAACCAACTTTAGCATCTTTGGTTCTTCTGTTTGCATGGTTTTCACTTCCCTTCCCTTCCCTCCTGCTGGTGCTGAGAACAGGGTGTAGGTGGGAAAGGAGGTGCATGTACATACTCTCTCCATATTATTTTATTTTATTTCATGTTGCTGGGATTGGGAGGCTGTCTAAAAAATGGGTAGATAGTAGTGTGCCCCACCAATGACCACAAAATAGCAGTTTATCCAAGAGGGCAATACTGGGTCCAAGACTGTTTAATGACTTCATCTAGATGATGGACCAGAGTGCACTTCAGCAAGTTTCTAGATGGCCTGTGAGGAGCAGCTGATATGCCAGAGCATCAGGCTGTCATTTATAGGGACCTCAGCAGACTGCAGAAATGGAGTGAAAGCAGTGGGTGCTGCAGAAGCAAATGGTGCAGAGGGAGAGCCTCGACCTCTAGTTCTTTGCAGATATCTCCCAGCCCCTCTGTGTCACAGGTATCCTCTGCCTTGCTCCAACTGGCATTATGCTAATCTTTCCCAGCCTACCCTGCTCCACTCAAGAGTATATTTTGTCATCTCAAAAAATTCTATCACTGCCAAATATGAGAAAAAAATTAGGTAATTTTTTCCCTTTCTGTCAGGGCAGCACAATTCATATCTAGAAATTATTCACTGGGCTTTTTTCATCATTAACATGTTACCAATCATAGATAGCACCACACCTGAGATACATAGCCAAATTCTGCTCAGATTTTTACTGGTTCAAATCTGGAATATATGATAAATTGAATGAACTAATTCCTGATTTACTGTGTCTTAGGAGAGAAAAGAACTTGGCTTGTTTATAGAGTTTATCATTCAAATAAATTTTCTATTAAATAGAGAGATAGGTAAAGGGAATGGAAAATCATGCTAGTGGGAAACAGCCAGCTTATTCCTGGCAGCATTTTAAATTATATCGATAGGTAAGCCAACCTCCATTTTTTTCTTTTGTCTTTCAAATTGAATGGTTAGAGTCAGAAGTATATGTGTTTTCAATTTCTTAGGGAAAAGAGTTTTGTCTTTCAATACTTAATTTCTGGTAGCTGAAAAGCACAGATAATATTTTTTGTTTGAAAAGAGTGACAAAATCCAAAATATCTTGGGAGAAGTCAGATTTGTGGTAGACCTTCTTTCCTGCTGAAAGATTTTCACTGAAAGAAATCAAGTCACTCAGAAAACCACTCAAATTGCCCCTCTTTAAACGTGGGGATATTTTGAAGGGTTTCTGACAAAATGGATATTTAATTCCTGCTTGCAAAAGCAAAGATGATTTCTCTGGTACATTTATCTACAGAAAAGTGAATACTCTCAGGGATGAGAAGAGTTAGGCTTCATCATGTTTTGTTGCTATTCTAGTTCTTCAGGGGCATAAGTACATGACCACCTTGAAGCTGGAACATAGTTTAAGTTAAACAATAGAAGGCAAATTCTTGCAGTGCAATTTCAAACACCCTTTCCTGAGACTATCCTGCCCAAGAAGTGCTCACACTATTTCTCTTTTTTCCCAGGGCCAATTTTTAAAGTAATTCTCTTGCTGTTTGCTTGACCTTTTTGTTGGGCTCTCTCACAATGGTTTCCATCTGTTTCTGTATTTCATGTACTTCATTAAAAAACACCCACTGAAACATCTTATGATTCATTAGATTATTGTGTCATCATTCTTGCAAGTGGGCTGTGTTTATGTGGTGGCTCCCACAGTTTGGTGTTCTGAACTTCAGTAAGAACTTCACATCTTTCTTCACTAAATGATGACTCCTAGCATCCACAAAGTTTCCTCCAAAATACATCACATCACCACGTTTCTGCTGGTGGCAGATAATGGTGGCTGCGAAGGTCTCACAGATCAATCTTAGCAGAGCTCTGGAGCCCCTTTGGTCACCACCCTTGAAAAGTAAAAAACATTTATAGTAAGATGCAATTACAGGAATGGGTTAATTGGACTTGAAAACTGGTACCAGTGATGGCAGGATAAGAGGAAAGGTCTAATTCACTCAGCTGAGTACTGAGTACAGCTGAGTAATTTTACCATGGTAAAAAGCTGGTTGTGATATCATATGATGTCTCATACTGGAACTTCTTCAATGTCATGCTGCAGGGTGTCGTGTATGCTATGTAGCCTTTCAAGAAAAATAGGTTGAAGTAGAATACAGAAGAGTGTAAAAAGGAAGCTACCAGTGTGACAGCAGTTAAGGCTGTGTCACGTGGGAGTACATAAAGATCAAAATTATTCCAGGCTCAGAGAAAGCTATTTATATACACTCAGTTGGAAGATCATTGGAGATGATCTTGGAGATGGAACTATAGGAAACTCTCAGTATCAGAGGGAGGATTGAAGGTAAGCTGGGTAACCTTTCCCTGACTAAGTAGAGTGAGCCACAGCACAAGTTTGGAGCTGAATTGAGCATGTCTTCCCCTTGAAAAGTAGGTCTGTAGTATAGCACAAATGCATATGAGAGCTATGGCTTTTCCTTTCTCCATTGGTCCTGGCACAGGACAGCAGATCACAGGGTGAGCATGCAAGTTCCCTCTGCCAAAGGAGTTCCCACAGATGCTCTACAGATTGGCTTGAGGTGTGAGAAGTTCCTTGGAGCATGAGGGGGAAGTGGAGAAAGAGGAGGCAAAGGAGCAAATTTTCTACTAGAGGCATGAGTTGTGTTGGAACCATAGCCATGGCCACCAGCAGAAGACAACTGCTCATCTGCTGTGCAAAGCTGTGCAAAGAAAAGTATCATTGAACTGAAAGCATAATTTAGTGCAGGAAATGACAATTGCCACATTGTATTAATTAAAAGCTTCTAACTTGTGACTAGGTACCAAGTTCCTCAGCTGAATTTTTAATTGAAGCTTTAATTACTTATGTTCTTGACTATTACAGTTTCTTTTTTTCATCTCTCCATTTACTGTTATTGTTACTCCATGTCTGTTATCTAAAGTACAGGACATCCTGAATGGTGTCACTAGACTGCTCTTTTCTTCAGGAATTTTATCACTTTGTCCTGTGTAACTTTCACTGGCTTCCCTTCCATCATCAAATTAAAATGCAAATTACATTCCTGAGGGCTGATCCTTTTTTTTATCACATTAGTTTTAGGCCTGTGTAGCTCTCTGGCTTTATTAGTGTTGACTGTGATTTGAAAAGAGAAGAAACACCCCCTGGCTTTTAGAGCTACCCATAGATTTATTCCATCCTGTCTATCATCTTATACTCATGGCAACACCAAGACGTTGAGTTTGCATTTGCTTCCATTGTTTGGATTTCTTTTCTATCTCTTTTCCATAACTGGCTAATCTTTACTTCTTTTGATATTCTATCATTTTTTGTTTCCATTTGAGTCACTGTGCTACCTTCAATATGCCATTATAAAAATGTCCTTTGAAGTCTTTGATTGAACCTATGCACAACTAGAAGTGGCAAAACAAAGAATGTCTTCAAGAAAGAGAAGACTTGATTTTTCACACTCCAGTAGGAGCTGAAGGCCTTCAGTCTAAGGGGACTGGATTGTTTCCAGTTCTGGGCTATCCAGAATCAAATTGTTTCCCTTATAGCAAACTATCTGCCTAATTTACTAATTATCATATTAAATGGGATTAGACATGGGACTTTCCAGATGACTCAAGGCCAGTGAAACCAATAAAACCAATGAAATAAATTCTCTTCTGATGATACTTGCACAGAAATGTTACAGTGGGGTAATAGTCTGCATGCAAGAGCTGCTTCCAGCTTTGGAAAACATATAATTTCCATGCACAGCTCTGGTGCAGCTAGTGCCATCAGGAATAAGTTCTGTGTGGAATCTGACAGCATTTGTACCTCGGGGTATGGCTGTACATAGTTAAGTCTCCTGAGAAGGACAATGGAGAAAGCAGATAACTAACAAAGAAGATGAAAAAGAAATGGATAGTATGGCTGTGAAAGAGTATTTACACACTTCTACTTGACTGAAAGCCTATGGAAAGAGCTCTCAAATCTAAATCCCTCAAAGATCTAGAGTTGAACTCATCTAACCTCAACAGTAGATGCCCAAGTGAAAACTCCTGATCCTCAACTTTCTCTTGAGCAGCTTCCAGCTTTTCAGTAGCTGAAGTGTGCAGACAGCTCTGCATTCAACTTTAACATTTCTTATACATTTATGTTTCTTTTATGAACTGTACTCAGCAAGGCCTTAAGTGTCCTCTGTAGTGGGGTGTCTGTCTCATAGTCAAGCATTTTGAGCATCTACAGATCAGGTGTTCTTTTGCCTGTGTAGCCTAAGAAAACCAGAATGTTGGGTGCAGTGTGAACAAACCAAATGCCATTGAGTTCTTCACCAAATAGGCAGTGGTGCTGGTAGTGATTCAGTGAGTATTGCTTGCAACTTTTTTTTCTTTTTTTTTAATGCAATTCTCTGTGGCTAGCATGCTTTTCTAGGCTCTGGAAGACATAGATGTACTTCCTTTCTCTTCCTGATTTACAATACCATGCTGGCATTTATTGCTGGCTGCATGAGATATTTTCCTTCATGTGCAGCCTGTTCATTCCTATCTGGAAGGACCCAAGTCATTATGTAAGAAGCTTAGACTTTTAGCTTGTGGTTGATGACCCTCCCCACCAGTGGGGATTTGTATTATAGTGCTTTAGCAGTGCTTAGGTTACTTTGTCAATCCAACTATTGAACATCCATCCAAGAGCTTTGGTCTCTTGGATATAAAAATGGGAATGATTGGGTGGGAAAAGATTGAAGAGATTTTTGTAAAAAACTGTGCAATTTACCTGAAGAAAAAAAATCACATTTTTATTCACTTGGAGGTATTTTAATGACAAAGTAGAAAGGGATCATTAGAGCAGTTGCAGATGTTCTGTGTGGAATGGCTCAGTTACAGCAAGAATTACATGAACTTTTACCCTGAACTCAAACCAAAATCTTTCTCTCTCCTTCCTTCTTTTTTTTTTTTTTTTTTTTTTTTTCTGATGTTCTAAGTTGTTTAGTTAAACTTTTGGTTTGTTTCTTTTCCTGTTCATATGCCCCTTTAGTCCTTTTTTCAGCTGGGACTAGTACTCAGCTACCACCAGGAAGGCTGATTTGTGAGAGTCACAGCCAGCTCTGTTCTCTGTTGGGCAAATTTGTTCCTGTTGCAGCAATAATAGTTACACCAGCCTTCCTAATCTTTTCCATTTGTAGACCATAACTAGATTTCAATACCAGAAGAAGGAGGTGCTCATCTTTTTCTTGCTGTCAGCGAAGATGTCAAAGAAACAGTAATGGGAAAGAGACACCCCAATGACAGGGTAGAGATGAGTAAAAAAACCTCAAGGGCCCATGATATACAATATACAACAGCCTTGCCCATGTACATCATACCTGTAGTAGGCTGTAAAGGCATTACTCCCTAGTTAGTGCTCCTCTTTCAGCACAAGTTGCAAAGCAGTTGTGAACAGGGAGGGATGGGCAGAATAAGACAGAGAAAGCAGCCACTGTACATTCAGCTGTGCAATATTTTTTTTGGTCTTGCAATGAACAAAGATACTTCAGCTCTGTGGCTGGAAGTTGGCAACCCTTCTTTGAGTTCCTTAAAAAGAAACAAAACTGTTCTACCATCTGTGAGACCTGCTTGTCCTTTCCCTTTCCTCACACATATGCTCACTACATTACGTTACCAGTTGACTATAGCAACATATGCTTGCAAAGATTTCCAGCTGAGATGCATAGACATTCTTTTACAATTACAGTGGAGTCAGCTGTGCAGAACTGCTCTGCCCCAGTCACTTAACCCATAATTGATTCAGAGGAAGGGGAATATGGAATGGTAATAGAATTTTACATAGGCAGAATGTGGTAGCTGTGATTCAGTTTGGAATATGGCTAGTGCACGATGATTTAAGACTGTGCACGATGATTTGAGACCGTGGGCCAGCAAAGTGCTTAATTATGCACTTCACTGAAAGCAGGCACAGTCTTACTGACTTCTAATATTCTGAAAGTCAGGGCTTGAATGCTCTATTGGGCTGGGGCCTTACATCCCTGTTCCATGAAAACACGGTAGTATCATGGATAACTGGGTAGGTGTCTTTGTATGTTTTGAGCAAATGCAATTTTATTTTGCCTGATCTCCAAAGGGATGTGACAGGAACTTGCAGTGATCCAGAAAACGCGACTCCCATGAATATAGTGCTGAATACACTGTACCTCACAGTGGGGTTTAGGTACATGGACATGCTACTGATATCACATCATTGACCTGCTCCAAGCAAGGACAAAGCTTCCAGCTGCCTGCCCAAAACACAGTCTGCTGACAGACATCTCCTGTGGTGGCTTTACATTCAGTTGTAAAGCTTAAATTTGGGTTCTTTCCTCCAGACTACATTATTTGGTAGTATGGTGCTAGAGAATGGATTTAGAAATGTCAGTGGCCTATCATTGTTTTTGTAACTCCCCATCAAAACTCATAGGAATTTTGGCTTTCCTTTTGAGATCAGCTTTCTACACTTGTGGAGGGATTCACTAGGGTATAGAATAAAGCAACCTTTGCCTACAAGAATATAAATTCTTTAAGACGTGCTTCATTGGTGCACAGGTTGGCAAAGAGCTGCTTTTGAGGGGGGATGATTTTCAGAGAGTTAATATCATCCTTTTTTTACATATTAAAGAGCCAAGGAAAGACCAAGAAAAATTGGTTTCCTTTTCTTCTAACATAAAGGGGGCCAGATTCTCAGCTGGTCTGTATTAATACAGTTTCTTGAACTCTTTGGAGTGATGCTGATTAGAACCATTTGAAGACCCTGTCTGGGATTTCTTGCTTTTTTTACAAAACTGTAAAAAAGGGATCAACTCAAGTCTCAGTAGCTATAAAAAGAAGCTGTACTATGGGCTGCATTTTAGCAACAGAAGCAAGAGAGAAAAAAAAAATGTATGGGGCAAGAATTTTTTTATATGAAAGGTAAAAAACATGTGGAAAAAATTACCAAACAAATGACATATTGAAAGACTTTAAGACTATGGTTTGGAAGCACTAATGAATTTATGTCTGGCATTAGCAGCATTTTTTTTTTCATTGCTTGTTTTTTTTTGTTTTTGAAAGTGGGTGTTTTGATTCAGCATTATTAATGAACCATTTTCTCAGCCTTTTTTACCCACATAAATGTAGATTATAAAAATCTACTATATGTCTCTTTTTAATGAACTATGTTAAAAAAAAAGCATTAGCAAGGCAAAAATACGCATTAAGCCCCTTTCAAAGGTTACAAGTAGTTATAATAAAGTGCTCCATGTTAAAGCAATGAAAAGCTTTGAGGTCATTGCCTATTAGAATGAGAAATTTTGATTTACTTGTTGAAATTTTGAGGCTCACTGTGCCTAACTGGGATAGGAAGAGTTTTTCACTGTTTGGGCTTGAAACAGAATTCCCACTGCTGGCAAAAACAGTGGAAAAATGTCAAGTTTCCAAAGGATCATGAAAAACCAAAACAGCAGAGCCCAATTTTAAGGTCCCGGTTGAATTTCTATTTAGTTTGTACAGAGACAAAATGTCAAAAAAAATGATGTCTCAGCAATTTCTGAGTGAAAATGCAGCCTGAAATTGCTTTAGGGATATACCTGCCTATCAAATCCTTTATATTTGGGAAAGTTTAGATTTTTTTTTTTTAATTTTCTTGTTTATGTTTTTGTTTGTTTGTTTCATTATTTTGATTTGTTAGCAAATCCATCTATTCTTGATGGCAGAATTGTTTTTCAAAATTAACATCATAAAAGCAGTATTTACCCAATCTAGCAAAAAATCCCAAGGTTAATTTTTATGATGTTTATATAGCTTACTAGGGCGATAGCTCTCAGTGTAGATTCTCACCATTTTGGGAGGCAAAGCCTCTATATTTATAAAAACAACTTTTTGGAGACTTTATACTTTCACTCTACTAGTAGTCTCCAGATTGAAACTTCCCTGAATTTTATGTATATTATCTTGTGTATGTTTTCCCTTCCAACAGATGCCCTTAAAATTGTACTTCTATGACTTATAAATTTTGGTTTAAGTAAATTTCTTATATCTCTCTTTGTTCTAAATTTTGATTTCTTGCAGAAATAATGAAGTTCACTTATTATCTTTTGAAAAGATATTTTGGAAGAATTGTGGAAGCTTCTATAAAACAGCTATGTCATACACACATTTTAGAAGGGTAAGAAGGGTCTTGTCAGCTCAGAGACAGTCCCTGGAGAGGTTATGGGCTGTAGTCTCCTCAATGCCAATTCCAGCCCCATGAAGGACAAGAGGTGTTTGGGAACTGCCAAGATGGATTAGCCAGGAGCAAATCATGCCTGACCAATAAGGTCACCTTTCATAAGGAGATGATTCACTTGGAGAATGAAAGAAGAGTAGAGGTTATTTTTCTCCTTGACTTTACTGAATCCTTCAATGCTGACTTTCATAGCATCTTTGTAGCCAGAATGGAAAGATGTAGACATGAAAGTTGGACTATGGGACTAGAGGATCGCTGGCCCCAAAGTAGAGTGGAAATTAAACTGAGGACTGGTTATAAGTGCCATTCTTCAAGGTGCAATACGGGGGTCAGTACTGATTAATGTCTTCATTAGTGCCTGAGTGGTGGGATGAAATGCATCCTCATGGGCTTTGCTGACAGCACCATGCTATAATCAATATACTGCAGGCTGTATATACAACCAATACAATGCCTGGCTGCCATTCAGATGGATCTTGAGAGGCTCAATAAATGTGTTAAGGTTTAAATGTGTTAAAACCTTATGAAGTTCAACAAAGCAAAGAACAAAGTCCTGAAATATGATAAACTCATGCAAAAGGGCTGGGTTCTGACTGGGAAGAAAATGGCTCCACAGAAAATGTTAAAGGGAGGTTTGGGCAGAGAAGGACAAGTGAAAAAATGGTTTTTCAGGAGTGAAGGACAGGTGCATACTGGACTGTATTAGCAGGAGGATAGCCATCAGGAATTGGGATTCTTCTTTATTGTGCTTGGAAGATCATACCTGAAGTACTCTCTCTAGGTTTGAACTGGACAAAGACAAGATAGGAAAGATAGTGACATACAGGAGAAAGCAGAGTGGAGAGCCACCAGAAGGGCTGAGGTCGGAAGAACATGCTGTATAAAATCTTGAGGGAAATGTGTTTTTCCTGAGCAAAGAAGACTAATTACTGTCCTTGCCTACATAGTGATTGTTTGTAGAGAAGATGAAGACAGACTCTCTGAGAGATCCATAGTGACAGGAAGAGAACCAGTGGACATTAGTAACAGCAAGGGAAATGACAGGTCTAGACCACCAGGCTATGGCTGAGCTATGTTGCAGGCACTGCACTGTCTCCTGCTGTCCCAGTTTACAGGTTGCTTCTTCAGGATGGGCTCCAGACCTACCCTGTGGGTAAATTTGCCTCCTGTTTTCCCTTCTGTTGAGTCTGCTGTTGACCCTGGAAGAGACTCACTATCTTGTCTGAAACTGTTCTGCCTCTTGGGGAGCGGCCCTGCTCTCACAGCTGCTAGGCAGGAAACTATAGTCAGACAGAAAGAAGAAATTATCCCCAGTGAGAGTGGTGGTTTGATGGAAGAGATTGCCAAAGCCGCTCGTTGACTTTCCGTCCTTGGAACTCAAATGGACAAAGCTTGGAACAACTTGATGCTGTTTAGACCTGGGTTTACCTTGGATGATTGCTTGGATCAGTTGATGTACAGAGGTCCTTTCCAGCCATGGTTGTTCTCTGACTCCTTGGTTCTAAGAGGACAAAGAGCTTGGCAAGGGTAGAACAAGGAGTTCTCCTCTGATTTAGCACTGTTACGCATGTTCTTTAAAAATGTTTCAGATACTAGAATTTGAAGTATGTATTTCTCTTTTAGTAGGCAGATTCAGTCAGGATCAGAGAAAATAATTTCCCACTCTAGAAGATCTGGGCTTAGGTGTTACAGAGTAGTTTTTTACAGAGGGAGTCAACATTTCTTGGTGGTAGTGAAAAGGGAAATGCTGAAGCTGGTTTGGTGTACACAGGAAAAAATAGACTGGAAAGAAATACAGTAATGGCTTTGTGAACCATAGTAAAAGGTCAAATAATCGTTAATTCTACATACTTTATTGCCTTTAAAAGTACCGTGGGGAGCAGTCCCACACTGGCAGGAACAGACGAGATGACCAAATAGCCAGTCTTTTCCAGCTTCAGTTTCTGGGATTCTATGACTTGTATTCATCATGTGCTTGTAGTAAAACATCCTTGTTTCCTTTTATATTAGCTTTTCCTTTGCTCCAATGAGAAAAAATAATAAAAGAGTGAGCATTGCTATTAAAAATTGGTGCCAGTAAAATTAAAGCGAGATCCCACTCTGAGTGTTGAGGATAACCCAGAGATGCAGGTGGAGCATCTGGATTTTCTGGAAAGCCAAAAGAAAGACTCAGACACTGGGCAGATAGCTGGAAAAGTCTGTTCGTGCAGCTGTGAGCTGTGGGAAGACAGAGCCTCTAAAGGACAAACAGCTGTTAGAGTCAGACAGGAAAGCCTCTGGAAAAAGAAGGATAAGGGAGGAGGACAAGTAGTTTGATCATGAATGGGTAAAAGGGCAGAGAAAGAGGTTTGTATCAGATTAGAACCTGAGCGTAATACTGTACACACCTCTCTTTAGGACAGAAGAGGCAAAAGTCAGCAGCAGTCATCTTGGTAAGTTCAGAGGAGCAAAGGAAGATGTTGTACTCTTTCTACCTTATCAAGATTGCCCCCAGATATCCTGTCATATCATGACTCTGTCCTGTGAGTGGTCCAACAAGCAGAAGAAATACCAAAACTTATCCTGCTATTGAATGTCTTTTTAGTTGCTTGGGCCAGATGCTTAGGGGCAATTAGTTTTAAGGCGACTGCCTGGTTCGTTATGATGCCAACAATAAAACGAGTACACTTGTGAGTCTAAATGAAGTTTTTTGGAGCAGAGGCTGTTTTATCAGTCATTTGAGATTGAAAATTCTTTTTCTTGAGTAGACTCCATGTGTCAGCTGCAAAAGATAGTGTAAGGACTGGTTGAAACTTCTCAGGACTTGGCATTTGGAAATGATATAAAATGAGTCAAGCAAGCTCACAAAAGTGCTTTAGCTTTTATTTCTACCTTCCTAGTGATAAATGAATGTTAAATATAATCCTTAGATGAATTAGTTGTTCTCTCCCATGTTGCCTTTGTTCTAGCATGAATACTTTTAATCCTAATGTATTTGATAAGAATCTGGTTCCCTGCTTTGTTTTCAGGAGTGGCAATGTTGTTTGTAACGAGAATGTGGAGACTAAACAGGCAATTTTTTAAACTATAAATGCCAAAAAAGATGTGATGTCTTTTTTTTTTTTTAATAAAAGGATTTTTTTTATTTTCACAGAAGAAATGACTACTAGTAAATATTCCTACACAGAAATTAGTAGAAATTGCAGTTTTATGTGGGATAGGTTTTCCCTTTTTTCCCTTTCCCTCTCTGGTCTAGGGATTTATTAAGTGGTTTTGGGTTGCTGAACTGAACGGAGAATTTCAAAGGCTTCAGAATTACTTCAAGGCTCAACTCCCATTGACTTTCTGTGGGAGTTGCATTCTTATTCTCCTCTCTCCTCTTTTGTAAAAAAAAAGAAAAAAGCCTTTAGTTTTGTCCCAGATGACCACTCACATTTCCCCAACAGCCTAGAGACATTGTTATGCCTTTTAGAAGTTACTGTGTAATGTGTGGACCTTGGTGTAGAGGCTCATGATTTTAGTTATAGAAGATTAATTTATTTTTTTTTTCTCGTTCAAAGGGTCTGGAACAAGATTAAGGAGGAAAAGCACACACTTAGCTTCTTAGACTCTGTGAACAACATCTTTGAAACATCTTTTAACTTGCTCCTGAATTTACCCTTTTCAGTCATTTTGTTACAAGCAGGAATATTTACTTGGGTGTGGGCATCATGAGAAACTCTAGAGCCCTTCCAAAGTGAGAGCTCCATGGTATGGGCTGAGCCAACCCTGACTGGGTCTGAGCTGGGGAATCACAGTGCTGTGGGCTCCTGTACCCATGGTGGTGCACTGCTGCTGGGATCCGGCACTTTTCAGAGTATGGTCCAAAGCAATTCCTACCCAGGGGGATGAAAATCACATTTCACAGGAGATGGTGCATTTAAGTACATAAGTGGTGTGTGGCTTCAGCTTGTTTACAGTTGGCTGAGATATTCTAAGCCATCAAGGAGACCCTTGATGGTGGAATTTAGGGTTTGCCCAGGGAGATATTTCTGTTCAGAGACTGCAAGTTTCTTTTCAGCTTGTGTAAACTTTCCAGAAGATGAGTAAGACCCCGGTGCCTTCTGCAGTAAATATGACTATGCTTGCTTATATTTAGAAATTCAGGTGATTCACTGGCTGCCTTTATTCTGGTAAATAAATTGGGGGAAACCCCAGAAGCACAAGAGGTAGGACAAGGCTGTCATCAGATCATGGTGCACTCTTCCTCCAGAGAGCAAGACACCCTCATCCCTGCTGCCCACTGGAATTGATCTTTGGCTCAAGTATTCCACAAATCATACTCGAGTCTTGGTTAAGAGAGTACTGGCATGAGTCAAAGTTGTGTTAATGGGCTGGGCTCAACATGGGGCTATGCAACATGGAGAATTGGGTGCTTGGGCTCAGCCTTGTGTCCTGAGATCATCTGCTTCAAAACCTTAGGGATACCCCTTGGAATTACTAACATTACACTGGAAATAGGATTTCATACAAGAGTTACATGAATGAACTTAAGATAAAAGAAAAGAAAAGAAAACACATTTATTTCAGAAAAAGAAGAACTGGAATCAATTGCCTTTCAACAAAAAATACACGAGGGGGTAAAAATTCCAGGAATAAGTTTAAAATTAGCAAAGCACCTGGGCTCACATTTAAAATATTGGAAAACCTTCAGCAAAATGCCATTTAGATGACAAACTCTTGTAAATGTGATATTCTCATAATGGACTACACTGTGTAGAATTTTTGTCATCACAAGTATTCTGTCTTTGTGTATAGAAGGCTTTCTTTGTTTATAGATTTCATCTAAGTTTGCTAGTAGGTGAACTTTTTACAGAAAACTGGAAAAATCCCAAAGTTATATCTATTTCCAAGGGAAACAGCTTGCAATCACATTCTTTCACAGAGTGATTTTTATATGTTTTTGTTGCTGTTGTTGCCTTTCTGGCATAGTGGTAGGGGCAGAACTGTACTCAATTATGGAAGAGTGAAATCAATATTATGAAATGGAAAGGCACATGCCATATGTGTGGTTAAAGAAGAAAAATTTTTTGTGAAAACACATATTCTTAGAGTTATATAATAATTTATTCAAAACCTGATGTAGTTGATTAAAAAATAGGACTCCTATTTATTTGCTGATGTGTTTGATGTTGCTCTTATACCAATGCTGTTGAGACAAAACAAAGAAGTTGTGGATAAAACTTGCCCAAATATTACAAAGCCAAGAGCCATCAAGATTCCTGATGACACACTAAGAGCTTTGTTGCTGGTGGTATTTCTATGCTTGAGTTTATGTTGGTAGAAAACAGTTTGCTAGTCCCTTGCACAAACTATCTGAATTCTGAAATTCTGGAAGCAGAGTTTCTGAAAACCGAAAATCTATGGAAAGCTTTTGAAATAAGAAAAAGCAAATTAATTCTCCAAATACAAATCAAAGTGAAGGTTGCACATGGTCTGCTTTTACTAAAGAAGGTGTTTCTGTTGATGCAACCAAATGAGTCTGCATGGAGCATCAGTGTTTATCAGTGATGTGATAGTACTCCTCAAAACCATAATAATAATTTTACTTTCAGTGCTTGGATTTTGTGACCCATGAGTAAATTTTCCATCTGTTTGGAAACTATTAACAGCATTTCTCTCTCTTTAGCTAGTAAGACACCACCCTATGATTTATTGTAAATGAAAAGTAGAAGAGTTAGAGAATCTAAGGATGTAAACCCTCCAGAACAATCTAGTTCAATGAAATTGTTATTAGGGTAATTCGGGGTCAGCAGTCTGTCTGGGTAAGAGTTGTATTTCTTTGCTCCACCTCACAGCCTCCTCATTCTAGTATTTGTAAGCCTTGCTGTTGCTAAAGACTGATTATAGTTGTATTTCCAACAGATGTTTTTCACTAATCTTTACTGAGGTACCTTTAAACCAAAGCATCTTGTAAATGTTGCTGACATAGAACCAAACTCCAGAACCTCTTATTTCAAAATGCAGAAAGGGAAAATTGGTATATTTGTCTGTAGTTTTTCTCCTCTTTTCTTCACAGGCTACTGAGTGTGTTTGAAAGGGCGTTTGAGCACTAATTGCAAATGCACACACAAAAAAAAATAGTTAAAGGCAAATCTATGTGTAATTCTAATTATTTGCTGCTGTATTTGGTCAAAATGGCTGTATGTACTAAAGTAATTTGAAATATCTTTGTCTTACTAACTTGGGAAACAGCCAAATGAAATTTTGTCTGCGTCCTAAGTCTGGTCACTGTTATGGTCTATACTTATGCTTGTATTTGGTGAATGCATTTCAAATATATTTTAAACAAGTCCAGGACTGAATCAGGGGAAAGGATATGCTGAAAATCTGTAATAAAGTATGAAAAAAGCACTTGGAAGTGCCAATGACTGTTTTTTTCCCTCACACTATATTGTTCCATGCGCTTTGTTTTTTTTTTTTTTCTTCTTCGTATTTACAGAGGATTTTGTTCTTGTCTCACCTCAGAAGAAAGAATATTTTTTTTTAATGTATTCTTGCAAAAAAAAGTGTTTTGGTAATTAAAGGTCCACATTTTGAAGTGCAAAAAGTCCCATAAAACGTGTACAAAACAGAGAACTGTGAATGAAGCCTCATATTTTGTTGATAAGCTGTTACCTTTTCTCTTCTTAAAAATACTAGTCATCTAAATACTACATAACAAGGGACTCAGAATTTTTGTTTCTTAACAGGTGAGAGCTTGAGAGACCCCTAGACTGGCACTTCACTTGTGTATCTTAAAAAAAAACTTATGTACTGATCTCCCAGATCAGGGATTAGTGGGGTGTCAGCAAGTTTATGTCTCTGTGAACAGAGGAAGGGTGCTTACACACAGTGCTTCCAACCTTCAACAGATCGGCAGTGCCTTCTTCACTTCTTGCTTGCAGCAAATACACATCTCATTAATGACATCCAGTACAATAAAACCATCACAGTGGGCATGTTGCTTTCTGAATGAAGAGTAAGCAGAACAGTTTTGATAGGTTCCAAAACAAGGTTAAACTTTGCAAAAGTATGAAAATAAAGGAGACACTAGAGAAGGGTTTTAACTTAGGATGACCTTCTAATCTTTTATAGTGAAGTCATGGAGTGTACGTATGCCAGTGAAACTGTAATGCTCACTATTTATAGCCAAGTTGTTCAGCCTAGCTTGAATTATGTAATAAAGTTCCATTTATCTCATTATATTAGTTAACGATAGAGATTATTTTCAAATTTATACTGGCAATAAATGCAGCTCAATATTCCTTTAGCAAATTATGGGATTCCCTTTTCAAACACCCTGATCTATTAAGAGAATTAGAAAGAGAATATTGTCCTTGATGCCTGCCTCCCTCATAGTTTTTGAAATGCAAGAGTTGGTAGAAGGGTTATGAATGGTAAAGGGAATTTAGGTCACAAAGGCAAATATGCTGTTGTTGACTTTGATGCTTTGATTCTGTTTACAGAATAATTATTTAGGAGAAGGCGAAAGACCAAATTCAAAGTGCAATACTAAAAGAAAAATAATTACAGAATATAACATCTATCTTTTACAATTTTTAGTTTGGAATAAAGCTTTTGTGGCTCAGTTGTTACTGTCCGTATTAGATGCCACAGATGTGGAGATAACTGAGCATTTGATTTTCGTCCAAAGACAGGGCAAGTACAGAAGAAACTGAGTAACAGTACAAGACTGATGGGAGAGTGATGAAGGAAAAGTTTAGCAACAACATGGTTTAGAACATTTAAAAGCGAGCTTTAAAATACTTTTCATGAATGCCTAATATAATTAAAGAGTTTGACTGTGAAGACCTGGGAAATAATAATTAGACTGTTACAAGACTTTACAGGGATTCTGTTTTGAGAGGAAGAAGTATGTGTTTGAAGAGGGCTTTTAAAGACTATTTTTATGACTAAGAACAGTAAGCAGTTTAAATGGCAGTCCAAACCTTTGGCTGCAGAATAACAAGCCAAATCACTTGGTGAGAAACCCAAGGAAGGGAAATGGTGAAATAGGAAAATGTCATTAAGTGCCTCTTCCAGATTCCTGTAACTAATTTTCCCTATGGGATATTTTGAAGAAACACACATTTGCTGATGTTAAGGTTACCTTTCCCTTCAGTTATATAAGCTCACACAGCTTCTGGGCAGAGAAGCAATCTTGTTCCTATAAGGGCTCCATCCTCATGGGCCAACTCACTGTAGCTTCTTGCTAGAGTCAAATGTGACTATCTAACTGTTTGCTGAAACTTTCTCAAATCCTAAATACGGGCAAGTTGTGCGCCCGCTTTTTTTCTACAGGCTACCCATTGCAGGGCTTGTGATCTTTACAGAACAGATTCTTCTCATGTGTGCAACAAGGGGCTGATTTTGATGTAGTCTCCTGAGCTGTACATGGAAGAAAGAGAGGAAATCTATGGTATATACTGGATAAATCCTTCACTTCTCATTCAGGTCTATTTTTCTAAGATTCCAATATCACTAAAGCATGGGTGGGAAGCATCAAAGGCAGCAGGGATGAAATGAGTTCTGCTCTTCACAGAGAATTTATATGGGCTTTGAAAAATATTTAGGTACACTTCAGTGAAGGCTTTGTATTGGCAATGCTGCAAGGATTCTTTGTTGAAGGCAACTAAGAATTGCTGGGAGTTCTAGCACGAGAAGTGCATAATCATCACAAATCCAGATTCCACAAAGTGATACAAATATGCAAGAACATAGTTTGATAGTTCAACAGACCAAAACTGAAAATGCTAAACAAGTTCACCTACTACAGATGTGACTGTCAGGTGGAGAATATTTTGAAACCAAGTATTAGACATTGGTAATTCCCAGTGCCAAATTGACATAACACTTAACAGGTTCATGTCCCAGAGTAGTGCAGAATAAGTAGGAGAATGAAACCACATAGAGAAACCTCAAAGTGACCTCCAAAAAAGGATTGCTTTTGCTCTGAAATTACATCTTCTGCAGTTCATTCCAATTCTATGTTATTTTGCTCTAGGCTCCTTTACATGGTGCATTTACTTGTGGCTATTGTGCAATCACATTTTTGTAGTTTTCTCTACATTTGCATTTATTTCTCTGTTTTATGGCTCATTAACCCCTTTAGGCAAGACTGTATTTGTGGTAAGTAATTTCTCTTTGCTGTCTTCTCTCTCAGTCCACTTATGAGCTTCCATAATTCATGACAAAATCTAAAATGAATAATTTCCTCTGGATGAATGGGAAAAAAAAAGAATATGAGGCCTATTTGTTCATATGTCAGCTGTAAATACCCTACAAAATTTCTTGGACAGAATTGATAAAACTATGTAACAATCAGTGTGCATTCAATTGACTATGCTATTTTTAGGTTCTGGAAATGTTCAATTTTTGTAGAACAAAGAACAAGTTCAAGAACAGTGTTCCATCAATAAACTTTGCATGAACTATTGACCTAATTTTCAGTGTTTGGGGATAAGTAGAAAAATAGTTATTTAGAAGTACAGGCTAACAGAATTTCAAAGGGAATCAAGTGCCTAAATATCCATGTGGTTGTTTTCCATTGGTAAGCTATGACTAAAGCTGCGCAGAATATATGAAAATTAAGTATTGGTTTGAGCCAAACCTTTGGGTCCAAAGAATTAAGACTGAATTATTCTGAAATTAAAACCAGAGTGAACTTTACTCCATCTCTTCAGAAAGGATGAAATCCAGAAAGTTAACTCTCCCACACATGAAAATTCTATAAGTGGATTTTACTGTTTGAATCCTAATCCATAACAGAAAAAAAAATGATGCAAGATATTAAAATGATGTAATGTGGTCTATGTGTTGCCTAAAATTTGCACATGAGTATTAGCAGACTTGATTTAGTCACAGGAAGCTCTTAAGAAAGGTCATAGTCAGACTCCTTCTCTGTGTTTGAGGATACTGTATTAATATTCAGCATCCTGACTTTTAGCAGTCTGTGCCACAAATATTTATGAAATCTTTAAATTGCAAGTTTCAGCCTTTTGTTTTGTTTTGTTTGTTTGTTTGTTGGGGGGGTTGGTTTTGTTTTTTTTTTTAATAGAAAAAGTATTGACTGCTGCTGTCAACTGGTAAAAAGATTAACAATTCTCCAAGACATAGAAATTCAGGGATTTTTGTTTTTAGAAGAGGGATATATAATGTTTCCCTTTCTTTGCATCTAACTATTATTAGAATTAATATATATTTATTTGCTCAGCCTTTATTATTTCAAAGTACAGTCATTGAGTATTCAGTCATGATTTTGTAGGGATAATCACTTGCAGCTGTAGAGCATATGTGACATATAAATGAGATACACTGCATCCAATCTTCTGCATCATGCTTTTTGTGACCTCAGAGAGGCAACCCTAATTTATTTACACTGCCTGCACAACTGCACATTCACAGCCTGCATGCTCTCTGCCTGTGAAATCCAAGTAGTTCATCAAGAAATCTACATATATCCCGGACTGTAAGGATGTACATTTTTAAGTGAACACCTTTTTCAAACACAGAGGATTGACCATCTGCTATCTGCAAGTGATAGCAGATACCTAGCTCATCTTATAAAGATCTGGTCCAGTCAGTTTTATGACTTGTTGACTGAATGGATGAAATTTATTTAATAAAATTAAAGGCTCTTTTGGATGTGTGGTTGTCTTTACAATCTGTTTTTATTTCCATTGTCTCTGTTGCCATTGAACCCTTTTGACATCAGAATAAGAGGATAAAACAAATCAACAGTTTAGCATATACTGAAATGGAAAATACAAAAAGGCTTAATAAACACACTGTGTAACTGACAACATCTGGAACAGCTTTGTAGCCAAGTGCCTTGAAACCACCTCTTAAATACAGTCCCCAGTAATCAAATCTAAAAACATGCTAATTCAGGAAGCTCTAAGACGTTGCATCAATTACATCTTTTGAAATAACTTCCTTTCCCTCATCAACAAGGGAAGATACTGCTCCCATTTATTTTGCTCCATATTTAAGGCTACTGCTTTGTGTCAGTGTGCTGAATAACTTACTGATGGAACAGTATAAAATAAGGGTAGGTAGCTAGCCAAATTGATGCATTGTATTTTTGAAAGTCACTCAGTCATTCCTTAAAGTACACAGATGATAATGTAATTAAAGAATGGAGAGATTTTTACTTTTGAAAAAAAAATCACAAAAATAAAAGCTGTCTTTTGAAAAAAAAAATCTAGTGCTATTAGGCAAGAAATTTGAGTAGCTGTCCCTTTCCAGAGTACTAACAAAAGCAAAAAGGGCTCATAATCAAGACAACAGAGGTCTGGCTGTCTTTGGGTCAGTATCTGTGAGCTGTACCCAATAAGAGCTGTACTTCACCCTCCTCTCATGCCATACTCCACCAGACAGGGTGGGCAGAGACTCTGGGCTCATGCCAGCCTGAATTGCTCTCTGTGGGGCAGCATGAACATGTAGCTCTCCCACATGCATTCACAGCCTAGTTCAGCATTTCACTGGTACCCAAGCAGAGACACACATCAATTGCATGATCTGGAACAGGAGCTCACATTAACTTGAACTGGTGGCTGGTTGCTGGCCGTGAGGACCTAGATATGAGGGAAAAGCCATTTGAAAAAGAGATGTAACTAATGGGAGAGTGGAACACAGGAGTAAGGCCAAAATGAACAAAAAAAAGAGGAATCTAATTAATGAAAAAAATTTTAATGTTATATTTTTAAGAGTCATTTAATGATTGCTTCAGTTACTTGTGTGACATTTGAGTTTCCCTGTGGTATCTCAAACATCCAAATGCCACTGGCTGATACTGTATGGGACACACAAGGGAGATGAACCCTTTTCCTGCTGAGGCTGGGTTAAACTGAGCAGCTCAGATAACACTAGAAACCTGAGAGTGTACAACATAATTCATCTTTCATCTTTTAATGGTCACACGGAAATACTACCATGTGCCCTTGAGACAGATTTCACACTAAAGGCTCTAAGAGGTCTGTGTACAACACCACTCTGCAATACCATAACAAAACCACTAAAATAACAAAAAGCACTCAGTGTAGCAAGGGAGTTACAGGCATGATGGTATTTAGATTTTCTATACACATATACTGTGAAATAATATGTTGTGTGTGGCAGTAATGTAACTTCCATGGGCAGACAGCAGTTCAGTGTTCCTAGCTGTCTAGCAAGGATCCTAGTGGTCTGAAAACCAAAGTACTTTGGGAAAAATAATTAAGTTGATGATATTTGTACTTTAGCCATTTTAGTGGCAAACTGTGCCAGTTCAGGTAGATTTTGAGGAAGGTAATGGCATGATTGTGAGGCCTCAAGGTCCTTAAGAAGATAAGTAAACAACAAACACTTCTTCCTTGCAGTAGCACTCTGAACTATGATCACTGGAAACCACAGAAGCTTTACTTCTCTTTGGTTTTCTTTTTACTCATTTCACAATTTCTTATGCTACTGGCAGCTGTTTATTGCATTTGGCTCACTGGTTGCTCATCATCCTGTGCTCATTTGGCCATCACTGCTTTAACTCATGCATGGGAAGTTTGGAGGAGTTCCTGAATTTGGCATTCTTGAGAGCCTTACGCTCTTTCTTTCTGGCATGTGAGGCAAACCCATTTACGTGGCCTGGTTGGTGGACTCACTTCTTTGAGTACTGGCAAGGGTGCATTTCTCTGATTTCTTTTGTCCTGGAGATAGAAGAGAGAAGAGGAAAGAGCAGCACAAGGAGTAATAAATACTTACATAGTCAAGGCAAATAGGATCTGTTCTGTACGATGTACACCAGACTCTGTTCAGCTCACCAAGGCATGTATTGAGGAACACTTGCAGCTGCTGCTGTTGGCTCAGCAGGACAGCAGCTTCTGTGTTCTGACAAAGACAAGCGAAAAATTACGGAAAATGGAAAAAAAGTACATCAGACCTTCAGAATTTCTTTCTGGACAGACACAGAAGTTTAACGTAGCTACACTGGGTCTGTATTTTTTGCAAATATTATTTAATTTAGATGCCTGTCCCAAGGTGTATACACAAAACTAAAGTCATTATTCTTTACCCCCCTCAAAGTATTTAGTACAGTGAAAATCAACTATTCAGGTATTTATAAGTGGTGGACTTCCTGTTTTTAATTCTGTATTTTGCCAAAACAATAACAGGCTATCCTGTTACTGGTCAACTACTTAATAATGCAGTCCTGTGACTGCGAGTATTAAACATATCTACTGAGTGGGAATGATTTTTTAAAAATATCCCATAGCTGTGAAATGATCCCCCAGAGAAGTCAGTGGATCTGACATGAGGCTGAATAGGAAATGCATTTGCATTCGTATTCCTGTCACAAAATACTGCTCTAGATTTTCCCTCTCCCTTACACTGATAATTCACATTTCGAATTCTATTTCCTCAGAGGTTTACTTTTATTTATTAAATAATAACTTAATCTCTCTGTCTTTAATAACAAAGCATATTGGTATAGAAACAAAACACTCTGTCTCTAGTGAAAATGAACCATTTAGAATAATGGGAATAAAGACATTGCTTTCATTTTTTGTTCCTGGAAATGCCATGATGGTTTTTTTTTTGTTTGGTTCTTTAGTGCTAAATCCCCTGCAATGAGTGAAAATTGGAGAAACTCAGTCCTTTGGGGACTGTGTTCTCATTTGGTTTTAGACACAAAAATATTGTGTCCTTTTTGTTCTCTATAGTGTAAGTATATCATGGAATAAATGAGAGCGGCAACATTCAGGAAAAAGGAACTGCCTTTTTGTTTAACCATCTAATTTCAAAAACACGGGAAGCTTTTCAAGGGTCTACTTTATAAATAAAAGATGTGCCAAATTACCTGGATTTGTCAAAAGTTTATTTAAATAGGGACATAATTTACAAATTGTTTTATAAGACTTCTGTTAGACACGCAAAAAACTTAAGTATTATCTTTTTCCCATAATTTAATTTTATTAAAAAATGTACCCAAGAGTGATCCCCTATTCTGAAAAGAGTATATCAGAAATACTGTATTTTTGTGTTTGCTCACAAGTGGCACTACACTCCTCAGTAGCTTGTTAACCATGCATGCATTCTCAATACATGTGAACAAGTATGTGGACATGGCATTTTCAGATAAAAGTTAAACTCTATATAAAGATTCACAACCTCCTAAATGTCTCTTTTTCACAATGAAGAGAAGTGTTTTGTTTCTTTCTGTAACAGCAATGTCTTAGAAAATAATATATATCAAAACAGCACATTAAAATAACAATATTAACATTTCAAGTCAAGTATTCATAAATTATGAAGTCCAAGAATTGCAAGTTCCCTTTGCCACCTTAATTCAATCTCCTTAGGAGTGTGCATTATGATAAATAATGTAGTTGCTTACCCTTCTTTGCATGGGATCCATGCCCTTTGGGCTCTTGTCCAGTCATCTCAGTATCACATCTTGCCTCACTCCTTGTCTCAACACTTTTTAATCAAAATTCTTAGAAATTTATTTCTTGGAAGTGGCTGAAGTGCCTTAGCTGATGTTTTTCCCAGCAAAAGTCTCTAAGGTATACACAGCAGGGAATGCTTCAAATGTGCAAATGGTTAAATCTTAGCAAAGCTATAAGCAGTTTAGGATGTGCTCTTATATGGTGATATTAAACTATAGAAAGCAAAGACTAGTTCTACTCTGATTTAGCAATAGTCAGCTAAGTGTTGTGTTGAAGGTGGGGTGTCTGGGGCCCAACAAAAGATAAGATGTTAACACAACCCATGTTCACAGTTACAACATAAACAGTGAAGCATGGTCTGGATTTTGTTTCAAGTTATTGCTGGCAAACTCCCATTGTAATAACTGCCATTACAAATCTATCTTTTGATTACAGACCCAAGGGAAAATGGTTAAATTGCTTGCAATATTGAGTAAAACTTGCAGTTAAACATTATCCCTCTCCCTTTTATCTGTTGTGAGTTTTTACAGGGAAATTCCCTTCTCTAACAGTCTTTTAGATTTTATGAAAAACAGCAGTAATTCTTCTGGGGTAAAAAGAGAAGATAATTGAGCTGGTTTGGACTTCCTAGATTTTCTGTTGCTACTCACTCTTATCATGTTTCCTGGTGGACCACAGGAGGAAGTGCTCAAAGCAGAGGTCAGGAAAGAGAAACAAGTCAGAAAATGGAACATCTGCCTGAGGTGCTGACTCAGACACTCATGAGCAGAAGACCTCAAGCACAGCCTATGTTCTATGTTAGAACATAGGCCGGGTAAGAATGTAGAGCCAGCATTCATTTGAGTACCTGTTTTCAGTTTCTATTGTTGGTTTTACACCACAGTTACAAAAGTTGCGATGTGTAGGAGATAAGCAGAGAAAAGAAAAGAGCAAGAAGGGAAGAATAGAATAGTAAAGCACCCTTCTCCCCACTCCTCTGCTCTCATTTTCCTTTCAAATCTCAAATAGCTGAGAAGAGGACCACTGCTTTCTGATGGAGGTAGAGTTCACATGACCAGATTGACTCCTTCAGCCTCACTGCAGCTGGGGCATTCCTGGCAAGCCATTTGTCCCACAGGATTTGGGAGAACACACTTCATTGAGTTCAGCTGTAAGGGTTTCCTGTATGTCTGCTGTGCTTCAGCTTCAGTGGTAACCTGTGCCTTCATGGCAAGCCTTGACATGCTGTTGCTGGAATTAAGAGTCAACTCAGCTCTACTTTTTGTTCTATTTTTTTTTTTAATATTTTAGTAACCTTTCTTGAATTTTTTGGTTTGTAGTGCAAATTATATAGGCACCACAAGGGCAGACGTGAAAAAGTTAAAGGAGGAATAGGACATACTGAATAATCCATTGCTTATCTTAGTCTTACGCAGCAGTCAGCAGATCAAATACAACCCTTCTTCACTCAAGTCTCACACTTGTTCATGAAATTCTTAGTAAGATTAGGGAACAAAGTGCAAACTTGACACAATAAAAGGATGGCAAATGTTAACGGCAATTCCATTCCCAGTACTTGTAAATTTATTGTTCTTTTTCTCACTGTTATTCTACCAGTTATCTTTCAAGTTTTATTCCTTAGGGAGTTGTGATTAAAAGATTTGCAGCTCTGAGCAACTCTGTGTGGGAATTTATCCAGACTTCCTGGCATTACTCAGAAAAGTCTCCCCATCCATAGCAGTATTTTAATCTTTGTCAGTGTAATTTTCAACCCTTTTTTTTTTTTCTATCTACCCTGTCCTTGCAACTGCCTTTCCTTAACATGGTTATTTTGTGCTGTTAGAGGTTTTTCAGGAAGATTTTGTTCCATATACTAATGTGATTTTAAAATACAACACTGATGTATATGGGCTCCTTTTCTCTTGGCATAGAGAAGACTGTGCTCACAGGGAGAGTTGGACCTCCATGTTGGGGCTGGTGTGTGCAGCACCCCAGGTTTCTCTCATCTTGGATATTTTTACTATATCTAGTCTGACTAAATGACATTGTGGCTCCACTGCACCAAGCACAGTCTTGTAGCTGACTGTGAGGCAAACTTCCATGTGCCTTACAACCCAAGTTGATAAGGTGGGACAAAAGGATGTTTAGTCCAGTCACAGTATGTAACCAAGGGTATTGAATTGCTATATATGTCTTTACGTGTTCATCTTCTTTCTTTCTTTCCTTTTATTTTGGGTAGGAAAGCAGTGATATAATATGTTTACATAGTGTCACTGTTTCTGCAACCTATGGAGTTTTTTAGCTTGGTCTGTGTAAAAAGACTGGGGTTTGGTGATGCTTGCTTTTGCTTTTAAAAAAAACCCCAAACCTCTTCCTTTTAGTGAGAGCTCACTAACTACAAGATTTGCACATTAAAGGTTTCAGTGTGGGAGAGGGGTCTAAAGTGACAAGCCAGGGCTTGTGAACTTTTGTCAAATTTTTATTATTTCACTTTACTCATTTTCCCCTCCACAACCTCACTCTCCTGCCATGGTTTCCTTTTATGTGTGTCTTTCACCTCACTGTTTAATGTAGCATCATGGGGGTTTAGATGGTGGTTGCTGCTCTCTAAGGGAGGCTCTGGGGAATTCCCTGATGTGGAAAGATCCAGAGGATTTCACAGTTTAATGCTGACTGTAAGTTATGATGGGAAGATGTTATTACCTTATTGATTCAATGGCTAATGTGATAGAATCTTGATTCTGGCTTGGTATTTATATTTATCATAAGTCTATATCATAAACCAGATATTTTCTCTCTGTGAAGCTGATTTACTATAATCATTAATTTCAAAAAATTAATCATGAAACTGTTAAACTCCTCAAATACCAAAAAATTAAGCCATAAAGAAATTTTTTAATCAAAAGCTTGGGAATATTTGCTTGAAAGAAATTTTGTATTTCAACTTTTATCCTGGTCTGAGATGAAAACATTTAAGTTTTTTAAATGTTTGGAATTGAGTAGACACTGACTGAGGATAAGCATTAAAGTTTTGCAGGAGCACTGAGGTATTGTTTAAACCAGTGAGGATCTTGGATTTATTTTTCAGACCAAGTGCTTTTTCATTACTGCTTTTTTCCCAGAGTTACAAGTTGAATATTGTGAATATTATCAACTGATGTAAAGCAAACATGGAATTCCCTGACACAGATAAACTGAAACACTGGGCATTGTGGATTTTTTGGCTGCTTTGTCTTCATCTGGGGAAACAGAACGCTTAACTTGGAAAAGACCAATTGAAAGCCTTTTCCTGCATTTGTCTTCTGTCTTTTTCTTCATTTGTCTTCTGAGGCCATGTTTTGAAGAATTTGGGTGGGTCGTCTCTGCATTACACTTTGTTCATTTGCATGTACTGTTTACTATGTTTTCATCTGGAAACTGGGGATTTGTGTGTATAGCAATATAGTTAGGCTGCCACAGTTGTTCATGTGCATCAAAACCTAGCTGTTTAAACACAATTATAGCTTCCTATGTTATACTTCTTGAGAGATAAACTTTAATTTTAAATTAATTTGAATATTAATGTTAGAAGAGCCTGAACAGTCAGAATTCAGCAGCAGGAACCAAATTTCCAACTGTACTAAATATCAAACTGTGACAAAATAAAACCCAAATGTTCTTTTATCCAGCTGTTTTGTGGCATCCCAGAACACTACCTTTCCTTCAGGCCCTTTGTTAAATGGGATTACAAATAGAATTCGGCCCTTCAGGACTTACATTTCTCTGTATAACATTGAGTGCAATCCTAGTGTTTTAATGTTAGTATTTGATGACAGGAGCAATTCCCAGAAAACACCCTTTACATGACACTGCCATATTTTAATTTGATTAAGAGAAGTCTGCATCTTTTTGAAGTATTTAAAAAGAGACAGAAGAATGATGCCTTTGAACTGGATGCTAGGAGCTAAACTAAGTTAGATTTTCTATGCCAGCTTTGAATCTAATACCAAGACACATCAGAGTCTCAGTTCAGCAGGGCTCAGGAAGCTTAAACAAAAATCTGTCTCTGTTCTTAGTAGCTCAGTGTGACTTCAATCATTTAGCTGGAATCAGCTTTAATTTAGAGTCTTAGCCAAAAGAGAATTTAAACATGTCTTTAATTTTAAGCCTATGAGTAGTGGGACTAGTGATATACCTCAAAGAAAGTACATGCTTATGAAATTTGCTGAATTAGAGGCTTATGATGTCAGAAATAAGAAAAAAACCTCACATTTCTATTCAAGTCACATTTTAATCACACCAGTTTAAAACCTGACGAGCCAAAATAATAATCCCTTTCTTACTCTTTAGATAGGGCCTAGTGGTAATTGTAGTGAAAACTTAAAATTCTCAAGATACCTTGGAAAATATCACTTTCTATGTATTTTGTTAGATTAAATGAAACATATGCATGTTTACTAGAGGATATCCCATTTCTTTCTTCTGGGTCAAGAGCACTGTTGGAGGTGTATATTTTGGAAGCAATGAATATTTTTAAAGATCTCATTTTCACTATAAAAGCCTTGCCATACAGTTAGGGAGATTTCAGAAAAAATCTGGCTGAATTAAGCTCCAGAAGTTTGGAAGACAGATACTCAAAAATGAATGGCATAACCTGTTCACTACCAGTGCATTCTAGAGAAATACATGCCTTTGAAAAGCCTGCCAAATATTTGAAAAGATCTCACATGAAAAAAGGTCATTCTTACACAACAGCCTTGATTAACTCATTTTGGCCATCCCTGCCCACTGTTCTAAAACCTTGTATGCTTTTGTTTCCTGCCTTACCAGAGAGGCTTAGTACTTACCAAGGCTACTTTACAGTGTGTCAGTTTTGTTTTGTGGCAGGCTTTCTTTTCTAGAGGAGCTTCCATGATTCTGATGGAGTGATGGATGGATGATTCTTGGAGTTGGGAGGTGCTGCCTAGACTGGGGTTATCTGCCCTATTTTATGTTGGAATGTGCTCACTCTGCAACTCCTCCTCGTGCATGGCAGCCCCATGACAACTCTTACTGAGCACTGCACACCAGAGATGCAATTATTCAGCCTGAGATTCAAGTGTCTTTTCACCCTTTTAGCAGAGATGCTCCTTAATAAATTTATGCCATAACATCAAAATACGGTAAATGAGATCTCATGTAGCTGGAACCTTTGTCCAAGGAAGTGGACTCTGAAATCTGAAATGGTCTTTAATATAATTATTACACATCAATATATTTAACATAATAGATTATGTTAACTGAAATATAGTAAACAGAATTATAATTAATTTTAGTGTGGAGTTATATCTGAGAAAATGTGTTTCCAGTCAGCTGGCTGTATTCAGCACTCCTTTTCCTTGCAGGCTTCTCATCAGTGGGTCCTAGAATCAGACAATATTTACTATTTTAAAATACATAGATTTCATTATTGACCTCAGAGAGGTGGTGATTAATAATTTTTTACCATCAGAAGAGAAGACCTGAACAAATATGTCAATTTTATGTGGCTGGCAGGCTATCCATCTCTCTTTTTTGCATACAGATACTTTTTAAATCCCATTGGCTGTCACAGATGGTACTTCTTTTGATTGCAAAAGGTAAAAGATCTCAGGAATATTTATCAAAAATGTTTCTTAAAGTTTCTTTCTGGATAAATAATAAAAATATTAGATGCTTACAGTAAAAATGTAATATATAATTTATATGTAAGATATAATTTATATGATTTATTATGTAATAATAATGACATAATTTAATGGAACCTTTGCATATAAATGAGCACAGACAAATCCAATCCCAATTTCAACTGGGAAGACAAAAAAAGCACAGTATAGGTCAAAGTAAAGTCATATGACTATATTTGATTCTAATTTTCTGCACAAATCCCTTTGCAAAAATTACTAGAAGCAGATTATACATTGTATTTCAATCCAAAATTCTCATTCACTGTCTTTCAATAGTTACACAAGTCATGAGTAACTGTATTACTCCTTGAATGCATGAAACTTATTTAAAAATTAAGTTTTCCAGTTATAAATTCAATAGAATTTTCAGTTTTGGTAAACCCACATGAAGTGTGAGGTTTTAACTGAGGTAAAAGCTTTAGCACTAACATAATTGCAGTATGAATTACAGACAATTCAGTAATAGAGATTAATGATTAGTTAGAATGAATTAAAAGAAAAAAATCTACTATTTGTTTGGTCTCTAGAAATAGTACTGCAGGTTGACCATTGAATTCCAGAGAAAAAGGATTTTAAAAGTACACATTCATATTCACAGAAGCCTTTCTGACTTATAAAATTTTCAAGTTTGTTGGAGCAAGTTTTTTGCATTAAGCTAGGGAAAGCATTTTACAGTGTTTGCAAGAAGAAAGTATGGGATTTTCTTTTCACCAAATGCTTATCAAAGAAAAGAAAAGAATAAACCTGAACTTTCTCATTATCCTTCTCCTTAGTGCCTGTCCCAAGCTGTCCAAACCTTTGTGATGACTGACTCAAGGAAAAATGGTGAATTCTCTTTTCTGTAGCTATATGCTTCTTCTACTTATATGTTTATACTAACATTAGAAAGTTTTAGCACATTTCAAAAGGTGAAACTACCAAAGCAAATCAAGATACAGTGTTCTTAAACAATTCAGCACTTCATAATCTTCTTGGCAGAGACATCAGTCAAAGATATCAGCGTCTGAAAAGCATTAGGCCAATTTAAACAAAGTAATATTTTGGCAGATTTTCTAACTGGTATTATGCCAGGTCTTTTTCCCATGCAAAGTCATTTGGTGTCATTTTGCTTTTCTACCTACAATGAGCAATAAATGCATAAAAGTGATAGATCTTACAGTATTTGATAGTCACAACACTTCAGGTCTTGCTTGGATGTAATGAGTCAGGCAGATAAATTAGTTTTCAGTAAATAGTAGAATAAGAAAAGTATGTGGCTTGCAATCATAAATTTGCTTTGTGGGGCTATTAGCAATCAGTAGCAATCCTGACATTTACATTTGCTGAAAACCAGGCAGAATCATTCACAGTGATAGTTATGTTCAGAATAGTAATGAGATGGGTTAGGAAGAAATGTAGAGAGATCTTTGAATGACCAATGTATGAGGAAAGTGTGAACTATGAGTTTGAAATTTATCAGACTCCAGGTAAACTTGTTAGTCAAAATTGCTCTCCTAGACAGAATTCAGCCAGTCATGACACACAAAGCCACTGGAAATCAAACATTAATTCCTATGGTCATGGAACAGCTTTAATTTTGTGCAATTAACCTCAAATGGGAAACACATGCACTTTGTTCCCATGAGCTTATGCAGCTCTTTAAGGCAAAATACCTTTGAAAAAAGGTAGGCAATTCTGGAGGGACCAAGTTGATTTCTAAGGCTTGTTTAAATTTTATTTCTATTTTTTGGTTATTTAGAATATGTATGTAAACTGACATACAGAGACATACTAAGTAAACACACATTCTTACCCTAAGTTCCTCCTGATAGTTTCTCCTGTGAACCTGCTTTTGTTGTATCTTTTTGCTGCCTGTCTCATTTTTCTGCTAAAGAGGACAGGAAATTGAAGTTCTGGTGGGTGTAACTGCAAACCCAGTATTTTTGTAAGTATAAGCTGCTTATTATCCTCCTTCTGCTTACCTCTTCAGGAGTAGAAAGGGTTTTCTGTGTGGGCACAGGGAAAAAGGTGTACTACAAAGCCACCTTCCTAGTGTTGTTTTCCTTTGAATTCGCTCCCTCTGTGGCTGCCACCCCTCATGCCCAGGAGATTACCTGACTCCTCCCTTCATGTTACCTGAAAATTGAATTCTCAATACCCAAATTTGTTACTGGTAGTACAGGAGCCTCAGTGATATTACATAAGTGATATATGGGGGAAGATACACTGTAGTTTAAATCATATATGACAACTGCAGCAACCGCTGCCCTCCTCAGCTACACAGTGTGACTTGGCAGGACTCTGCTCAGGACACAGTTCAGGTCTTTTGTTTTGCAAATATTTTTATATATAACCACAAAGTAGCATTTTACTCTGGGTGCAAAGGCTTTCCGCTGGAAATCTTATTGATAGTATTTTCCATTTATTTATTTATCCATTTAATTAGCAAAGAACATTTTACTTAGTGACATGTTAATTTGCCCTGTTGCTGGTTCCCTGACAGCTCTGGTTCTTATCTTAAATACTGTTGCCTGAGTTTTAAACACTTTGGTTCGAATTTTTCAGAAGCTTGATTTATAAGCTAAGTAGGAAAAACACAGTGGTCTTTAAGAAGAAGGACAATTTCTTTGAGATTAAAGAAATGGTTCAATTCTCTTTCAAACTATGAGTAAAAGTGAAGTTGAAGACTGGGACAGGGGGGCTTTCAGGAGGGTAAGGTACTCCAGATAAATACTAGATCAAACAGATTTACATATAGTAGGCTCAGATTTAAACCACATTTGCCTAGTTTTAATATAATTTTTTTCCAAGATGCAGTATTTGTCAGAATGACCTACCAAACCAAACCAAAGAACTGACTGGCCCCAGGTCTGACATCTGACTGATACTTAAGAAAAATACTCACTTGGTATAAACTCCCAGCTTCCGAAACCCTTGGTCATAGGGACTGGTTGAGATAGATATGGTGTCATTATTTTAACCACTGTTGTGGGTGTTTTCTTCATAACTTTGTATAATCACTTTCTGGATCCTGGAAAACATTCAGCATCCACAAAGTCTGTGTCAAACCAAAAGTTTGTTGGAAGGACTGCTCCTTTCCCACCTCATATAACACTTGGGCAAAAACAGAGCAAAATCTCTTTGTCGATATAGTGGACTCCTCAGGACAGGATCAAAATAGTTGGAAAATTTTATTTTAAAGCTGATACTAGAGTTATTTTTATAATTATGTAACTTTTGCTGACAAAAAACTACCTTTTCATAAACTACAATATGAATGGTAGCAATTATTTGTCTTATTTTTCATTTAATACAGAATAATTTTACACACTATGCAAGAAATCATGAATTTTGTTTCCCATCTTTTTTGAGTATTTGCCTCTTGGCAGGAGTCTTGTGTGACAGGCACTTTCCACTTTAGAGCATTTACTTTTGGATCTGAATAGCCAGTACTATTATTTAGACAGAAATAATATATTTCCAGTTACCACAGAGGTATGGAGTCAAGGTTTCTGCACTAAAGAGGTCAAAAGGTGGGTTCTGAAGTTTTAAAATCTTTCTTGTGGGTTGTACCTTTGTCTGCCTGGTGCATATTCTGAGAACCTGCCACTCTCTCCTATGAAGAGAATGGCATGGATGGCACTGATCCAGCACCTGATCTGGGAGCTAAATATTTAGGACTCTTACTTAGGGGAGAAAGTATTTTAAAGAGCTGCTTTCAAAATAATTGAAATTGAAACAGAAACTGTAGAATAAGCAAAATAATAGAAATTTAATACAGATACTGTGTGACAGAAGTGAATAACTGCCGAAGATTTAACTTGTAAAGAATTTTACAAGATGTCCCCCAGTAAGGAGATTAGATTACTTCAGCCCCTCTAGAATTCTCTGTATATCTTTGCTACCTATTCTTTAGATTTGGAGCAGACTATTTCCTGTCTTGGTGCAGGATTTAGAGTTTGGGTGTCTGATGTAGGATTTCAAGTATTGCTAAATGTCTTTAATGGAAAGGATTAACAGGACATCTGTGCAGAGGTAGAATGGAGTCTTGAGAGGAGATAAATAATTATTTTTCTAAAATAAAATTTTGTAGCCTGTCTACAAATCAAAGGGCTATCTTACATAACAATTAGTAAAGATGTGAGATAAACAAAAAATTACTAAAAAAAGACACAGGAACAGTGCCTGCCTTTCCTTTTTCTGTGGCAATCACACTGAAGACAGCAGGATTTCCCTAGTCTAATTGTGAGCGGAATTTGGCCCTCAAATGAAACAAACATCTGGAATAATACTAAGTTTATTTACATAGCCACCAACTTCCAACCCCTCCAAGGCGCTCAAGGCAATGCTCAAGAAAGCAAATTGCAATAATAAATAAAATAGATAAAAAATAAATTAAAGCATCATATAACACAGAAAATATCTTGGAAGAAAATGATTTTTTCCAAGAACAGCTTCAATTGAGCTGAACCAGACAATGAAGACCAAGTTTTTTGGTATACAGCTGTATTTAAGAGCCTGCAATAAATGTGCAGAGAAAAAATAAAAATGCCAAGCAGGACACTGAAGTGTGAACAACAAGAAAAGTTTCTATAGGTATGTCAGTGATGAAAGGAAGACAATGGAAAATGTGGGCCCTCTTCAAGAAAAAATGGAAGACCTGGTTACCCAGGACCTGGAGAAGGCTAAGGTACTCAGCTATTTTTCCTCAGTCTCCACCATCAGCTACTCTACCCACACCACTCACAGAAGAAAAAGGCAGGGACTGGGAGAATGAACAGCTCACTGTAAGAGAGATTAGGTTCAAGACCATCAAAGGATCCTGAAGGTCCACAAGTCCTTGGGACCTGGTGAGTGCATCCACAGGTCTTGGAGGAGCTGGTGGATGAAGTGGCTAAGCTGCTGTCCATCATATTTAAGAAGTTGTGACAGTGAAGTTCCCACTGACTTGAAAAAGGAATATAACTCCCACTTTTAAAAAGGGAAAAAAGGAAGACTCTCATTCAAAGAGTTGAAGTCAAGAGCTCTATATCCACAGGGAGACCAGTGGTGTTCCTCACACATTAGTATTGGAACCAGCCCTTTTTATTATCTTTGTTGGTGATATGGACAGAGGGATTGAGTGCACCCTTGGGAATTTTGCTGATGACGCCAAGCTGTGTGGTGCAGTCACATGCTGAAGGGAAGGGATGCTGTCCAAAGGGACCTTGGCAGGCTTCAGAGGCGGACCTGAGTGAACCTCATGAAGTTCAGCAAGGCCAAGTGCAAGGTCATGAACCTGGGTCAGGGCAATCTCAAGCACAGATACAGGCTGGGTGGAGAATGGGTTGAGAGCAGCCCTGAGGAGAAGAACTTAGTGGATGAGAAGCTTGGCATGAGTCAGCAATGTGCATCTACAGCCCAGAAAGCCCAGCTTGTCCTGGGCTGCATAAAAGCAGAGTGAACAGCAGGTCAAGCGTGGGGATTCTGCCCCTCTACTCTGCCCTCATGAGATCTCACCTGGAGTGCTGCACCCAGCTCTGGGTTCCCCAGCTGAGGGAAGACATCAACCTGTTGAAGTGAGACCAGAGGAAGGTCACTAAGTTGTTAAAAGGGCTGGAACACCTCTCCTGAGAAGAAAGGCTGAGAGAGTTGTGTTGTTCAGCCTGGAGAAGAGAAGGCTCTGGGGAGAGCTTATAGTGGCTTTCCAGTACCTAAAGGGGGCTGCAAGAGAGCCAGAGAGGGACTCTTTGCAAGGGCATGTAGTGATAGGGCAATGGCTTTAAACTGGAAGAGGGTAGGTTTAGATTAGATATTCAGAAGAAATTCTTTTGTGTGAGGGTGATGAGGCACAGGAACAGGTTGCCCAGAGAAGTTGTGGACACCCCATCCCTGGAATTGTCCAAGGCCAGGTTCGATGGGGCTTTGCACAACCTGGTGTAGTGGAAGGTTCTGCCCACAGCATGGGGGTTGGACCCAAATGATCTTTAAGGTCCCTTTCAACCACAGCCACTCTATGATTCTATGAATTACCTCTGAGAAAGATTAGTACATGACAAGAGAGAAAAAAGAAAGTAATTTTGGTGTCATGGACAGGACGTTCTGACTATCTGAGGGTTTTTACTCTAATGAAGATATTTAGATAATCTTTTGGCAGGGTAATTGCATTGGAAATCAAAATACAGTACTTAAAATGGAAAAATCTCACTGTAGCTAACAGACATTGAAAAAGAAATTGGTTTCTCTCTTTTTTTTTTTTACTCTAGTTAATTATGAAGATACATGAAGACCAAAAAGATCCCTGCCTCTGTGTGCATCTATTAATCTGCCTTTGCAAAAATCAGTATGCCTCTGTGATCTGCTATGTGCATTTCTCCAGTATTGCTTTATCAGTTTGGGTGACATGTATGTTGCGATCTTATACTCAGGGATTTTTTTTTTTCTCAGAGGGAAGTCTAAAAAATTCTTGACAGTTTGACATGATAGGGCCTAATTGCACTGCAGCTTCTCATAAGTAATGAGTCCAGAGCAGTAAGACTCTGTTTTTACACAGCTCCCTCACCAACAAAATCACAGCCATTTATTTTCTTCTAGTATCTAGATGAGTATATCCAAGGCTATTTTGTTTTTGTGATCACATGATATGTAGCCAGATTACACAGCTACAGGATTTTCTTGTTTTCTTGCTTCAGACATATAACCTTTCATTTTCCTTTGCCAGTGCATCAGAGAGAAGTGAGTCTTTGTTTTTAAATATTTAGGAGGCTGAAGAATCACCATAGCTACAGGCTTCAGCATCCCATGATGAGTTCACAAACAGTATTTGATCTGGGCTCTGGTAAGTCACAGAAGTCAGATCTTAAAATTAGCATATTTTTATTCAAATAAAAATATACCTTTCTTTTGGATATTCATGTGCTTAAGGATCAAAGTTACATTTCCTTACCTGAAAAGAGTTATGAAAGAAAAGACAAAATTTGGAGTATTTATAAAAACCAAATAAAACCACCCCAAACTTTAACTGTCTAAACAATTTCTAAAGTATGTGAAGGAAACAAAAACCACATACTTTATTGTTTTCTGGCTTAGAATCTATATTGGCATGCTGTTTCAAAATCAGTTGTGGCTTTGCCACATGTAGGTAATGCAGTCATATCACAACTTGCCAATAAAAACTTTCCTAGCACTACAGACCATCATGCATTCACTCTGAGTCTGTGCAGGAAGGGTAAATCCTTTCATAAACAGGAATGTCTTCAAGAATTAGCTATATCAGCATATATGCACACAGCTATGCATTATATAGCCCAGCTGATAACACTGCCTATTATTAAGGCTGTCTGACACATTCTCATAAAGAGCTGGAGGTTGCTTTATAATGACTTTGCCAAAGTTTGACCATTTGAGAAGAAGTTTATCAAGCTGGAATAATTTTTTTGAAAATTTCTGCCAAAAGTTGCCATTAATTGCCAAGAATTATTCCAATAATAATTCAATAATAATAAATTCCAATAATTCCAAGAATTATTATATGTTTAAAAATATTTTCAGCCTTTAAAATTATTCTGATCATCTTCTCTTAGAAAAGTTCTGGTGTTGTTTGCTCAAGAGAAGTGATTTGAGATCTCTAGGAATGGTGGATCTTTAGTCAAGTATGTATTTTTAAATCTACCTATGAAAAGTCCACCCATTATTGATATATTTATGAGCTTTTGCAGAAGCACATCCTATAAAATTTTAGCAAATACCTGTTGTAGTTTGTAAGCTGATATTTCCAAGCCAGTTTTCACTCAGAGGGCAGGTCTGCTGCCTTTGTATCTGCTGACTGGGCTATGAGTAATGCATTCTTGCAGGGAAGCATGGGGCTGCATATTTAGGACACACTGGGGTTCTGGGGTCTGTTCCAGGTTCAGCTTCAGATCAGTTTAAAATTGTCCTGGTATTTTCCACCATTTAAACCTGCTGCACCATCCTCAAGAATCCAGCTCAGTGATAGACTTTTGTCTTGCTGCAGTCACTTTGTCTGGCCATTCTCAGTTCCATCCCCAGTGTGGGCCACCTGCTGCATGCAACATTTAGCTGAGTGTCTTTTTCTTGTACAGACTCTTTCATTCCTCTGCATGCTTTTGCCTTAGCTTCAAACCTATTGTAGTTTAGCTTCTGCAAAAGCTCCTTGAAGAGTATTCTCATTCACTGTTGAATTGAACAAGTAGATCCTCTGCTGAAATATTCCATGAATCTGTTACAAACTTTGGACTACCTAAGAGGCTTCTCATTTTACTACTGAGCTTGAGGGGACTGGTTGAGACAGTTTCTGGAAGGAATGAGGGATAGATAGCTAGTAACCACTGACACAATTTTCAAATACCCAGACATTCTGCCCAAAATATATGCCTGGAGGAAGGAAGGAATTATCTTTAAAGAAGGATTCATTGCAAGCTATTTTGAGTGAATCTTAGATCACTCAACAAGTTAGTAGATAAAGAAGTTGGTACATGCTTTATTTCATGAGTTGAGCAGTGAAGGAGGGTACAATGGTATTGAGAGGAGCAGTGGATGAATACTGCTGAGATGAATTGCCAGTGCCTTACAGATCCCATGAGCTTGTGTAACTGGGTACAGAATGCTGTCAGTGTCAGCTGGTTGTGTGTGGAGACAATGAAGGCATTACCTTTGCCTAGGAAAGGCTCTCACCATTGCAAATGTCATAAGGAAAGGGAGATTTCATGTCTTAGTTTTTCCTCATGATGATGTTTTATTGACCCTGTCCAAAGGTGGCTGCTGTGGATTTCCCAAGCACTGTGGGCATTGTAAAGTAGACCAGGTCCATAGAGATGTAGATAACTCTTTAGACAGGTTATTACTAAGCTGTAAAAAATGATGTAGCTGAAATATAGCCCAATTATCTGATTTTTCATCTGAGTAGAAATATTTTATTCGTCTGATATTATTTACTGATCTTTGAATGGGTAAAAGACTTAATATGTAGCCATGGTCCTAGTTTTTTTGGGGCTAAATGAGGTTGGCAGGAACTCATTTATCCATCCAGAAAGAGTGTTGATGATAGAACTTCCAACTCTTTCAGGGTGTTTTTGGAAGCTGGTTGTGCCACGAGCATCCACAGTTAAGTCTGCTTCTGCTAAAACTGCAGTGAATTTTTCAAGGAGTAGAACATTTTTTGCATGTAAGAATTAATTGCTGATGTCCCTGTACCATTAGAATTAGGTCAGGAAGCTGTTAAGCACTAGATCTGTGGGTAACTTAGTGTGTAGATCTCCAGAGGGACATAAAAAAAGATAGATGGGCTCTGAGAAGACCTGCCATCAGTGCATACTAGGAAAGACATGAATATTCCAAAGATGGAGCTGAATAGATGGCCTGAAAAAAATTATACTGAATTAGGGCTGACTCTTGGGATCAGAATAATTGGACTGACACTGTGGATTTCTACCTGGATGGTGTCAATGTCTGATGAAGTTGACTCTGCTGGTTTGAGTTCCACTGTGTCTTTTATCGTAAGTTTGAATCTTCTAATAATGCACATGGAAACTGACTCAGCAACACAGCCACATGTAACCTTGGCCTCCTTCATTTTTCAGAACTCTAATTTTTTCTGAAATATCAACACCAGATTAAGTGAGAAAGAGAAGCAGGAAGCTAGACTGTCAGGACTGGGATCAAGAACAGACATGAAAAAGATAAATAGCAGCTTCCCTGGCACATAGGAGAGCCCCATCTGATAAATGAGTGGGAAAGTCCTACCCTTCCTCTGATATTTTTTCTCCACTTCTCTGAAGTAATGACAAGAAATTTAAGGCCAGCTGTTCCCTAAGGGCTGGCATCAAGGAGAGAGTAGGGATATGATTTAGTGTATGGACTCTCTTGAACTTTAAACCATTCATCTTGTAAAGGGGACAGAGTTCACAGTTTTTTCAAATGGTGTTAGGCAGCACTGTTTCTGTTTTCTCTTTTCTTACCGACCACAATCCTCACTTCTTTGTCTTTCAGAGCTGTGTGGGAAAAAGGAAGGTGTCAAATGATCTCCTTGCTGGGCAGAGCTCATCAATCTGTTACTAATCCTTCTTCCAGAGATATTTCCCATGGCTGCCACAGGAGGAAGCTTTCTTTTGACAAACTTTGAGCAACTCAGTGGTTCAGAAATGCCACCAACCAACTTCTGGATTTAACAGAGACGTTTCTTAGTTTACATGTGGGAGTAAGATTCAGCACTAAATGTCAAGAAGTTGAAACTGATCTGCTCGTGCTTTGTTATGAAGTAGCTACAGTATCAATATAGGGGATGTTATGCATGTATCAAGGTGAGTTAGTGAGCCACTGAATAGGATATACCTTCTACTTTTCTGCCTGACATAACTCTGCATTATCCAAAATAGAAGAGTTAAACCAGGACCCCCATCAGGGCGCAAAAATTCAGGCAGCACTTTACCAATATCCCTTTTGACACATAAAGGATACCAGATATGCCAAGCGCTGGTTGAAAGTGGAATAAATACTAAAAGTTACAAATTTGAAACAGATTTCAGTCTTAAATTTGGGACTGGATGCCTTTTGAAAGCCTAAGTTAGAGTTGAACCAGAAATGGACTTTAAACTTACATTGTTGGCTGGATTTCTTCTGCCTTATCCTGCCTGTCTTGAATGAATAAGGCAAGAATAAGATCAGACAGTGGGAGGATGACACAAATTTATGAGGTTCTGATTGGTACCTGGGAAGGTAATTTTCTGCTGCAGACATATGCAATAGGCAAAAGACACAGCCTGTCATAGCAGAATAAACTGAGAGATCCCATCTGAACCTTCTAACAAGAAATAAATGTAAATTATTTTTTGAGGAAAAGACTTCAGGAAGTATGTTCTCTAAGGCATAACATATTTAGAGTAGCATATTTGGAAAACATCAGCTTACACTCCATGGCCAAGAGGGAGTAGTAAAATGCTTATGAACACAAAATTGTTGCAACAAAAACTTAGAAAATGAAAATTTTGGAGTTAAACTACATTTGAATAAGGTCTGTAAAGTATTGAAGGCAAGAAAACATTTCAACAAAATTCTTAACTCTTTTATCTTTTGTGACATGCCTCTAGGAAAAGTACCCTGGCAAAAATAATATTTTTGGTGAGATTTTCAGTGAAGGCGAATTGAGATAAATGCATGTTGGAAAAAACTTATGGAAAAAAACCCTTCCCCCTCTCAGGCATGAAGGATGAAGCATCCCATGTAGTCAGCAGGACTTTCCATTAACATGTATTCCAGACCAGGTCTGAGAGCTGGTGCAGTGGTATTAATCAGCCCAGGCTGTGGTACAGCTATGTTGCCATGAGAATAACACACTGTTTGACAAATACTTTACAAATATATTCTGTTCCTCTGTGATAAAGTATTCCAACAAAAT